>SZYD01001583.1:0-88535 GCA_009363875.1 Mikania micrantha | reverse complement strand
GTATGGTTCGCCAGTTGGGTTCGTGGTTCATCCCTAGGGTTCGCCGCACAAAATGGTCGGCTTTTACATGAGGGTTCGTGGCATCACCCACTGGTCGCCTGCATGAGTTTGTTCGCCCGCTCTTAGGTTCGGGAGACTTGGCTCGTAGACAATGGGTTCGTGAGCCTGGAAGGTTCGGCAGAGTTGCCTTTTGCCCAGCTACACAGGGTTGGCTGGTCGAGGGTTCATGCTCGAACTCGTCTCCTTCGAACCTCATCTGTTGCAGACACTTCCATGGCTATGTTAGTGCTAGGGTGTCGACGAAGGTGTAGGGTGAGGGTGGTGTGAAGGTTCTAGATCGGTTGAGGATAAGCAGAGAACCAACAGGTTGTGAAGGAAACCCTAATTTCGTGATCTTCTTTGACCCATACCTCAAATTTGGCTGATGAAAAGCTTAGATCCGTTGTACTTCCTTGTAGAGAACATCAAGAGTTTCGCGTGGGTTCAAGAATCACTCGATTTCGTGGAGAAACGAAGAGGAGAAATGACGATTTTGAAATTGGATTTTCTAGTGAGGGAAAAGGTTCGTGAATGAGAGATTAGAGAGAGGTTGGCTGATGAAATTATGAGGAAAATGAGTTCATTTGATGCTTATATACCCCGAGGGTATTCGGGTTCGTTTTGGTTGCTCGGTTCGCGTTTTCGTCGCGTATCCGGAACTTTACGCGTATTTAATTGTAATAAATAAAAGAAGATTATTTTAATTAATTAATGAGTTTCAAAATTGTAAAAATGTTAAATATTTTATTTTATTTAATTAATTTCGTTCGTGTCGTGTTTTTCGTTTTCGTTTCGTCAGATCGCGTCACCATCACTCGTTTTCGTTCGAATCGTCATTCGAACGAACACGACGATAGTTTTGCTTTCCGACTTTTGTTTTCTACTTTCCAGTCATTATTTCAGAACATTAAACTCACAGATATGTTTGTGTGAATCATCACCCACGCAAACACACTGTCAGTTCGTTATTCTGAAACAACACTGTAAATTATGTTTGAATTGTGTTTCCTCACTGTCGGACTCAACTAAACACCCTGATATCACATTGTTTTCACCTTGAATTGTCGGCCATCTGATTCTTGTCATCTATGGATATCAGATTGCAACCGATTTGTTTCTGTCATTCACTTGAACACTGTTGTTTCTCATGTTTAGTTGTGTTAACTGTACTTAAGTTTTCACTTAAATACACACAACTAATGTTTCGAATGTATGTTGTGCTTACAGTATTTAAGTTTACACGAAAATACGTACAACTGTTTCTTGTATTTAGAATCCTGTTAATACAAGTACTGTTTACAAACATGTATGTACACATAGTTACTGTTGATAGTACACGTACCGTACGGACTTGCCGGCCGGTAAAGTACTAGTTGTCATAGTCACCCATAATGATACTGAGTCTCGCTTACACATTACGTTCTGTTTAAATGATTTGTTTGTCATACTATTCGTCATAACACTACGCACTAACAATATTCTATTACACCGAACGCAGTATATGTATAGGGCATACGTAGAGTCCAGCTACCTGCCTTATCAGCCGCCAGCCCACCACTGTTTCGATACAATACAATAATGTTCTTGCCTAACGTAATCAACTGTAAATAAATACTATATACTTGTTCCTAACTAGATAAAATCCTATAACACACAAACATGAATACATGAATCACATTGGCACATTGACATATTGAATACGAATCACATTGGCATATAGACTAACATGTACACATTGTTCTATCCTAATCTATGACTACCATGACTTACTGTACAGATGTTACATTATTGAAATCCATGTTTAAGTTTGTCATTTGTAAATTACACAAGTTTACACTCCTTTACTTCATCACTGACATCATCCCGTTATGTCAAGTCACGCTTATGTATAGGGCATACGTAGAAACGAGTTCAATCGCCGGCCCACCACACTCTCAACATAACACGATTTTGCCTTTGATAGTAAACAGAGCCTTCTCACTCTGCACCCTTTCTAGTTTCCGCCATTGTTTGACTTTTGAACATATACTTAGTGAAATTTGCCTATAATATTACACATGTGATCATTTACCAAGCCTAACATATATCCTTGTTAGCTAGATCACATGGATTCAACCATGTAACTATATTTGTTATAAATTCGCGATAATACTCACTGGGATGCTCGAATTTGACCAAAATTGCGGTTGGTCAAAAAAGACTTGGAGATGATGACGATGATGATGAAATCTTTACGATTTCAAGGTTGGAATGGTTCGATTTTTGGCAGAGGATGGACGAAAATACGAAGGGAGTACGAATGGGGTTTTCTTGTGCAAGTAGGGTGAGAAATATGGGGAAAAAGCTTAAGTATAGCCTTTATACCTGCTCTGTGATACGAATGAGTTATTTATTCGTACAAATACACCGTTAGTTTAATATCCCGGAATGTTGTCTATTTGAAATTGGTTACTTGTCTTTCCTTACCTGTTGTCAGTATTCTGTTCCGCGTGGATTTGATATATGGAATATTTAACTTTTGTGTTCACTTGAATTATGTTCCATTGAATTGTATGTGTATATTTGTTTTGTATTTATACACATGATTCTATCGAGTCGTATCAACATAAATTAACTTAAATAAACTGATCTATGTGAACGTACCAGTTGTCACAGCTGGACGGTGGTGGTGGAGGGTGGGTGATTGGTGGTGCTGTTGGGTGGTCTCTGCAAATTTTAGAAAATTTTAGAAGTGGTTGAACCAAATATGCACCAAGAAGAGCTCGTACAGGCGTTTTTTCAATTAAACATCTTCAAAAAACAGTCTGCACATGACAATGACTGCGCATGGTCTGTGCAGCGCAGATAGAAGAGCCTGCACAGACCTTTTGGGAAAAAACAAACACCTTACCTGTTACAATTGCTTTGGTAGTTTAATATTCCTATATGGTAGTTGTATGTTTTAAAATGTTTATTCGTCTACGGCTTGTTTTAAGAAACAATCTCTTTTTTTTTCTTAGAAATATAAGTTATGTTATCTTAAATTTCACCTTCTTTGGATTCTATTAATAATTTTGCTACAAGTAATTTTGCTTTAAGTGCGATTTTCTAGGTATAATTCTTATACATGTTGAATGATAAGTTATTTGTAGCATCAACAAGCTTTGAGTGTCTAAGAGGTTTTAAATCTTTTAACAAACTTGAAAGAAAAGGTTTTCTATTGTTTTAATTCTTCTATAAATTTAATCAGAAGACTAAAATACTCGATTTGTGACCAATTACAAACGACTATAACTTAATTTAGTTGACAATACTTAAAAAAATTAAACCAAATTATTAGCATCGTTTAACCTTTAAAGGACTATTCTTTATATCTTGTTTTACAAATGTGTCTAAAGTTGATGAATTTGATTGTATTATGCAAATAAATGATGTAGAAAATGTTTTATCTAATGATTATAACTTGAACCCTCGAAGTAATCTAGAAGTCATGGTAACTGAATCGGTAGTCTGGACTTCTATTTATGTGTCAAAAATCTAAATGCACAGCTGCACAGGTCAGGTAGGTCGTATAATGATGAGGCAATTCTCATACGCGTTCTATTCGGGTGCCCGTAACACTTTGACCAATTTGATAAAACCGAGCCAGCTCATTAACAAGTAAACGGGTCAATACCTAAGACCTCTATTTTACAATTTTATGCATACAAGAAGTTTCCTAGGCCCAAACATGAACTTATCAGGCAAAATGATGAGTATCGATCACACAATGAGCTCAATCAAGTATTGAAATCTACCAATAGACAAATAAGAACAATCATAAGAACTGGAAATGGAGCGATTACATAAAACGAACATGGATAACATGGATTCCAGGGCTCAGCCCTTTCTCACTGTTAACACAGGAGACCTAGCCACTTGGCTAATTTCTCAACAATTCTATCCCTGCCTTCGCTCCACCTCTTAACCTCTATTTATAATCCATAATCAAACATACTAGATATCAATATTACTAAACTACCCTTATCTAGAACCTACCATTACTACTAACAATTACTAACATATTTAGTATAACTATAATCTCTATCATTACTTCCCCCTTATTTAAAAGTCTTGTCCTCAAGACTTGGGAGTTAACCAGTGATTGCTTCAATGAACATGCCTTCCGGACATTTGTAAGCTGGCCCATACCGATTACCCCAACGCAAACAATGTTCTTTCTTCCTACGTCCTTTCCATTCCAAGAGTAGAAGATATCGAACTCCTCGAGCACGATGCAAAACATGTCCTGAGTCAGGAGTAGAAAAGGCTCTTGATCGATTGGCAGGGAACGAGTATGGCTTCTTTAATAGAGGTGTGGACTGTCAGTCATAGAATGGAGGTGACCCACCCGGTTTGGAAATAACCAGGCCCCTAATGTGAGTAGCTTCAAAAGGCTGAAGTGGATCCCCATAATGGAAAACATAAGTATTGCTGGGATGAGAGAATCCTCCCTTCCACATTTGTTGTCAAGGCATCAGGAGTAGAATTTATGTCCAAAGTGAGGTTCTCCTTGTGAATGTCTCTCGGAGGTTGAAATCCACCGAATTCAGGCAATTGAAGCTTCTGCAAATCCACTGAACCATCCTTAGAGCCGGAGGAAGTACCAGAACTGGACAAAATAATGCCAGATGCTCCCGATAAAGTCTCAACAAATTGCGTGTCCTGTTTCTGCATCCAATCTAGAAATGTTTTGCGAAATTCAATTGAAGCCGATCGTTCCTCTTGCAACAATTTAATCGATGTTTTGATTGTTGCCACGTCTTTCTGAAGTTGAATAATCTGTTGTTCGTGAGCATCTAATCGAGAGATGTGATCAACCATGATTAATAAGGTGTCTAATCCAAACAGAAGCCAACAAAATCGACCGATGATGAAATTAAGTCAACAGAAATTGAAAAAAATCTGAATCAATTCGGACTTGAAATTGAAATGAACAGAAACAGGAAAATAGAAATAGAAATTGAAATTGAAATTGAGATTGAGATTGATCAACAGAAATTAGAGTAAGAGATAATACAAATCGACTCAAATTGAAATTGACTCAAATAAACAGATACTACGACAGAAATTGAAACTACAGAAATTGACTCGAATCGTGAATTGAATCAATCTGTACAGGAATTTGAAATCGCGAATTGACAGAGACGAATTGAATAAAATTGGAAACACGATTGTGAAATTGAAGATGGCGGAACCTGTAATTAGCGGTTAGTCGGTTACTGTCTAAGCGACACTGGAAAATCAGCCGACAACAATTGAAATCGACCGAAATTGCTTGAGCGACGCCTGCGATTAGATGAAATTGTTGCTATTAGATCTGGCAGAAATGAAAGTGGCTATGTCTCCGGCAGGGTAGCGGCAAGTCGGACCATTGATGAGTATCGATCACACAATGAGCTCAATCAAGTATTGAAATCTACCAATAGACAAATAAGAACAATCATAAGAACGAGAAATGGAGCGATTACATAAAACAAAGATGGATAACATGGATTCCAGGGCTCAGCCCTTTCTCACTGTTAACACAGGAGACCTAGCCACTTGGCTAATTTCTCAACAATTCTATCCCTGCCTTCGCTCCACCTCTTAACCTCTATTTATAATCCATAATCAAACATACTAGATATCAATATTACTAAACTACCCTTATCTAGAACCTACCATTACTACTAACAATTACTAACATATTTAGTATAACTATAATCTCTATCACAAAAGCTTCGAATTAGTTTAACAGTGGTTGCATACGTTTTGTAGCAGAAGTGTAAATTTAAGAGTTATATTTACAGTAAGAAACCATACTGACCCGAGCGCGCATCAAATAAGACTTGCAAAACAGGTTTCAAGTTCAACATGTGGAAGATCCAGCTGCACTTCTTGGCAAATATCATCCCCACCCAAATCCACCAGAAGATTGTTTGTAGTTTCACTTTGTTCCTCGATCAACAAGCGATCATCAGGAGTGCGTATAACTGCATCATCTGAGTAGGGCAACAGGGCTTCAAGAGAGGACTTGTGACTACCATCCTCAAAAGAAGCAAACCTCACCTCTAGAATAGGAGAATCAAAATCAATTCTAGATGCACACATATCAGGAAACTGATCAGAATAATGTCTAAGAATGTCGGTTTTGTCAAAAGTCAATATCCTGACCGTGTTAATAGACGCTTCAGTTTCATTAGGAGGAGACGATGGACAGATAGGATGAGTGGTGGGTCCCATAGCTTCTACATCATCTAGTTCAGATACTCCATGTGAGTGAAAACTGTTATTTGGGATCTCTGTGTAAACATCACAAGAACTTGTGGCATCATCATGCTCCTCCCCTATAAACTCAGGAACGGCTTCTTTCAGAGATTTACAAGAAACCAAATCATCCTCCTCTATAGAAGCCTGGTTGTGTTTTAAACACTCTTTTACATGAAATTCAACTGTAGAATCATCGACTGGTTTAGTAAATGATGAAAAGCCAGCTAGTGCTGCAGCCAATGCATCATCAATTGAAACGGTTTTCTTTGGTTTTTCCTCATTTGGTGATTCTAAAACATCAACTATTTCATCATAAAATGGAAACTCTTGAACAGTAGCCATAGATGTATCTTCGGGTGGTAAGTGGGTCCCAGTTGAGAAAGACACCGTATTTTCTAATTCGGGTTCATCACAAATACGAGAATCGGTTACCTCGCTTATTAATAATCTGGGGTTCTGTTCAAGTCTTGAAAAGGAGGATGGCACTGGGCACCTGCCAAGTAATTCAACCTGCTGCTCTACACGCTGGAGTCTTGCCTCGATGCTGTTCAAGGGTTTCAACATGTTCTCTTCAAATCTCATGCAGATATCTTCGACTCTACTTACTCGTGTGACAAGCTGTTCCATTAAAATTTCGGCTCGGTTATTTAAAAACTCATTTCTCGTTGTCCTAACACATGCTTTATCTTTATCTGGAGTCAAGGCTGGAAAATGAGACCGAGTCAACTCAGTTCTAGCCTCACTCGGTTTTTGACACGTCTCATCTTGCTGATAAACATGATTGGTTGAAGTGGTGGGTTCTGACTCAGTTTTGATCAGTTTTCCTACAGGAATGGAATTATTTTGATCATGTAACTGGACAGATCTAGATTTGGTTAACCCTAGAAGTGTGGGTACTAGCATAGTCACAAGTGAACTGTCAGTTGAGGTTTTTGCATCAACTGTCTGAATCTCAGTATCATTGGAATCACTCGGGTCAGCAACAGCAAATACATACACTTCATCGACATATACACAGTTTTTACTTTGCAGTGATAGCAAACGGACAGTGAGTGACATACAAAGCTCTGCGTCATTGATTTCTGCTGTAGCCTCATAGAAATCCTGCAAGAATAATATATGACTTAACATTATTTAAAATCTACCCACAATTTTTTTGTAGGTATATATGCTAAATTTGATTTGAGTTTGCATCAAGTTGTCTGTTTTTGGTTTGGGTTAACCCCTTTCTTCAAAACACACTGAAGACACAAGGTCTTTTGAAATGACAGTTAAGCATTCTAAAAATACAACCGTTTAACAACACATGATTTGGAAAGAAACGGTTAAAAAAAATCAAGGTATGTGCATATAATCTATGAAGATACACAAATGGCTGCTTCATCATGGAGCAAAAGACAGGATGTAAACTTCAAACTTACTGTTAAATATGTCAAGCATAGTTGTCAATGGCACAAGGCGCATAAGCCACGCCCGGAGCCTAGATGTAAGGCGCAAAAAAAAACGAGGGTTTTTTTAAACTAGGCGCATAGTATTAAGTTACCATTTTTAGAGGTTTGGCATGTTTTAAGCTTAAAATTTTTAAAAATATATATAAAGTCTAACTATAAAACAATTGATAATCTAGTTATATAGAGTTTTTAAAATATAAAACCTTTTTATGGTTGTTTTAGACTTGTTTATGGATGGATTGTTTTGAACTTTGCCGGATATTCCAAAATTTTGCTGGAATCTAGCCTGAAAGTCACCGGAGTGCGCCTAGGCTGCCACCAGGTGCCTTTCATGCGCCTGGCTTTTTTCTGGGGCCTAGGCGAGCGCCCGAGGGCTTTTAACAACTATGATGTCAAGAAGTTGATTTTATTTGAAAATCCGTTTAATTATTCAGTTCTTTTCCGATTATAAAATATATAATTTCTATGATGCCTTTACAATGCATCTATAGAACATAAAATTATATTAATTAAGGATTCTAATTGACGTTATTTGATCCTCTCTTATATTACAAAAAGGGGTGTTCCAACTGTTCACAATTTCAGTAAACCACAAAAGCCCTACCATGTGGATCTCATTTCTAGTAATTGGTGCTTGTTCATGTTTGTGTTCCAAACCCGCAGACCCAACAGATACATGATAACTCCCTAACCCAGATTTCAATTCCTATTCCCGATTCATGATCCAATTTTGCACATAGGTTTTTTGCATAACAAGTTCCGCTTGACTAACATCTTTGCTCCAACTTATGAAGGGGTGTTAGATAAATCAATAAATTAATTCAGTTTCCTAGTTTAGTTTTATCTGGTTTCCATGTATCTTTTATAATTAGAGATCATTACCTCAAGAAGAAACATTATTTCCTATATACTTCTACATTAGATAAAACTGTAAAGCAAAATAAATTTGTAAATGAATCTGAAAAACCTTGAATAGTTGTATGTCATCCAATTATGGTATTGTTCAGAACTTGACATAATAATATTCAAAAGCTTCAATAATGCAATTTCCCAGCATTAAGGATATGTTTGGCAGGCAACTTTTGCGTACTTTGAGCGCTTAATGTTCTGTTTTTTGTTCTTTTTTTTAATCAACCTCTCATTGAGAAAATAAAGTTTTGTTTGAGTGATAAAGATTTAGCTTTAGCTTGGAAAATAAACTCCAAAAACTAAGATACTTCGAGTAGCTTTCAAAACAAGCTGAAACTTATAATAAAGCAAAACTATCCTCTTATCCTTATTAATTGTGGTTAACTTTTGGGTTTATTTTTATGTGCGTGTTTATTTATGTCATGTTACACTTTTCAGCTACAACTACTTGTGCCAAACACTTCCATACAACTGGTAGCTGATAACTAACTTTGCCAAACATACCCAAGTGTATTTAAATTTAGTTGTTCGCACATCAAGTTTTAAGTGTATTACAATTGTAATTCATCTAATTTTTTACTTTGTACCTGGTAATTTTGGCTGTTGTTCAAAGTTTGATCTGGACCAACAGGGAGTTTAACCTCCACCCAATCATCTTCATTAGAGCCAATTTTCGTTTCACCAACCACTCTGGCCTTTGGTAATGCGCAAATGGGACCATCTGATTCCACAGAAATAGCTTCCTTGACATCCGTTGCAGCTAATGAACTGCCCTCTACAGAACCAGCACTACAACGGACAGTACAGAGGTACTCATTATCACTCTGTAAACCAGGTGCATAATATATTTCATATATACGCGCTGTACTTCTGACATACACCTGACGAATCTCGTGCATTTGAGTGAAATTTACTGCAAAAAAAATGAAAAATAAGATTAAGCCATGAAGATTTCTAAAGAAAACTCACCCACAAATAAAAACTAAAAGAAAAAAGAAACAAGATATCACAAAGACAAAAGGATAAATAACAGTCCATATATACACTAATACACTTTCAAAGGAATGAGAAGAAACAGCGAACATGCACCTAAATATGATGCAAATTAAAATGTTAAATCCCCAACATTGTTTCAATAGAAAACTAGATTTAGATGTAACATCAAGGGGTGTTCATTTGGATTGGTTAATTTAATCTAATCCAATCAGGCACATCAAATTGGATTTGTTTTTCCAAAATATGGATCCAAACCATCCACCAAATTTGAATCCAGTTATATCAGTTTCTACAATTCAATCTGTCATTGTTAACCAAATATAATGGTCAGACTGTCAGAGTCAGGATATTGGAAAAACAATCATACAACATCAATAATATTAAGTTGTTGAAGCCCCTGCTGCGATTTCTCAGAACCAAAATAGATATACGAACAATGAAAAACACTATATTTATTGAATAATAACTTTGGTACAATTTAACCTAAAACTTTACCCATATTTATACTAAAACAAAAACACGAAAGTCAAACTCTTATCCCTAAAAACACTCCAACTCATAGTCACATAAATCGTTCGTTAGGCCACGATCCACGTATTGGTACGCACTGTACCCAAATGGAATTCAATTGCGATTTGGTACACTCGGGTTCCTCGACCCAAATTGACTGGATCATCGACTTCCATCGCAAGCGTCGTCGACTTCAATCGCGAGCGTCGTCGACTCCAATCGCCCAGTTCGTCGACTTTGTTCCATGGAATTTGCGAATTTCTATTGTCTGGAACATCGAATTAGACCATTTTGGTATGTCGATTTTGGATTAATCTGGACAGATTTGGTCGAATTAATTTTCAGGGCGGGAAAAAAGGAACGACCTTTATGATGAATGATGATGAAGGCATTGACAACGGGGAAAGGAGAAAGGAAAAAGGATAGATTAGAGGAAATGCCTTCACTAGTTTGCTATTTTCTAATTTGGTCTATGCTTTTGTTAATCTGACTGTTATTCTATTTGGTGCTTCTGAGATTTTGAGCTTTTGTAGATACTATTATTACGTTAATCAGCTTATCACTTAAATTTCTTTTGTTAATCATTTAACTATTTGTTAATCTGGCATTTAACTGTTTTTTAATGGATACAACGAATTGGACTATATGGTACACCGTACCAAAGCGTACCAAAATAAACCTACCCCCCTTCGTACCGAATTCGTTGAAGCTAATGAACCCCGTACCCGAACCGCGTTTTCGTACCGAAGCGAACCGCGATTTATGTGACTATGCTCCAACTAAACAATCTAATCCAAAAGGTTATCTAAACTTAACCTTTAAACCTCAATTTAAATAAACCACAACAATTTAAAACAAAACTTTCTACTTTGACCCCTTATACTAATTAACAGTGTTGTAAAAATCGGGATTAATCAGCCGATTAATCTGTAGTCGCCATTAGCTGATTAAATTTAGGCTGGTCGGTCAAAAAATAGCTAGGCGGTCAAAGTCGGTCAAAATTGGACCTAGTCGGGCCTAGTCGGCTCTAGTCAGTTAATCTGATTAATCGGCTTTAAGGTAAAAAATCGGTCCAAGCCCCAACAAAATGAGCTTTTCAACATTCCAGCCTCCAAAATTACGCAGAGTAGCAGGATCGAGCATCACCATCTTGGATTGAACTTCACAGCTTCACCAATCGACCAAGAAAACTCACGATCGAGAATCACCATCTTCGATTGAGTTTCACAGCTTCACCAATCGACCAAGAAAACTCACGATCGAGCATCAACATCTTCGATTGAGCTTCACAGCTTCACCAATCGACCAAGAAAACTCACGATCAAGCATCACCATCGTCGTTGCTGCTCACAACCTTTGATTGAACTTCAATTTTGGTCACAATCGATTGAACTGTTTGATTATGAAAGTATTTGAACAATTTGATTTTTGAAGTATTTGATCTTTGTCTCTTTGAAGTATTTGAACTAATATAGTAATATGTTAATGTTTGAATTTTTAGGTACTTTGTTTATTGTCCTTAAGTTTACTAGAAAGGTATTTGAATTTTGAAGTATTATATTTATATTTATGTGTGTGTATATACAAAATTTTGGAAAATTCTACATAAAAATCCCAATCCGATTAATCTCGATTAATCCTTAGTCCCTACCTCGCTGACTGACTAACGGCTAGCGAGTTCTCCAACCATGCTAATTAATTTTACAAGATTAGTTCAACAATCACCCCCTAATCTTGTAATATCCCTTATTTTCTTCGAAGTAGAGCTGGTCCATCTTCATGAGCTTGAGCATAACTTAACTCTTCCTCTTTTTCTTTCAAATCAAGACATTCATAAGCAAAATGTCCAACCCTTCCACATTCATATCACCTTAGGTTTCTTTTATAGTTCCCACGATCAAATCTACGTCCATAACGTCTTCCTTTTTCTTGATCATGAGCTGATTTAGGACCTGCTCTATCACATTATTTCTATTCATTCTTCTTTTCCATGATTTTTGAAGTTGTTTACACCCCTGTCACGCCCACTATTACTCCTATTGGCTTCTTTTCCACGATCGTTCTTCATATTTGAACTGGACAACAATAGTTTATTTTCGCTTTCTTCTTCCTCGTCCTTTCCTTTGATCCTCTCTTCATATGCTTCAAGTCGTCCAACCGCTTCCTCAAAGGGCATCGGATCAATTTCCGAGTATTGTTCAATGGCTGCCACTATTTGAAGGAACTTATTTGGGACTGAGTTGAGCAATTTCCTGACTATTTCTTCATCCTCTATATTTGATCCAAGGCTTTTGAATTCATCAGCATGCCACTTAATTTTCCTGAGAATTCATCAATTGTCTCACTGTCCTTCATCTTCAATCTTTCTGGTTCATTCCGAAGAGTTTGCAATAGGGTCTTTTGTACTCGTTCAGCTCCAAGAAATCTTACCCTTATCACCTCCCATACATCCTTTGCATATTCATATCTTGATACATGGAGCAAGATATCTTCAGGTAATGATTGAAAGATGATAGCCTTTGTGGTATAGTTCTTTCAAGCATTCCTGCCACCGGATCTATCGCATCCCATAGGCCTTGTGCCTTCAAAATCGTCTCCACCATGATCGCCCATGTTGTATAGTTGGTGGTTGTTAGCTTAGGCTACTGCAAAGATACATGGTTTTGCTCTCTTAGTGACCCCAAAGCACCACCTCCTCCCTGATTTACATTCTCCATGCTTCTTTCTCAGTATGATTCATGCAGAACCTTCCCCTATGATCACCCAGATTCACGCACAACCTTTGGTCATCCAGAACTTTATTGATCACACGTATTTCTTCTTGCCAGCTCACTCAGAACCTATTTTTGGTTCACCCAAAACCTGATCACGCAGATCACCTTCTTCCTTTTCTCCTTCTGCTCATGCTGAGTCGTTCGATTCACTCAGAATCTTCTTCGATTACACACCTGGAAACACCCTCAATGTCGCCTAGAACAACGCCTGGAATGAGTCTTCAAGGTCACCTAGGCTGAACCTTCAAAATCGTCTGGGATCAGCCTTCAATTTCGCCTTGGATGAGCCTTCAATGACTCTAATACCAATTGAAGCCTTTGCTGCGATTTCCCAGACTCAAAATAGATATATGAACAATGAAAAACACCATATTTATTGAATAATAACTTTGGTACAATTTAACCTAAAATTTTACCCCTATTTATACCAAAACAAAAACACCAAACTAAACAATCTAATCCAAAACATTATCTATACTTAACCTTTAAAACTCAATTTAAATAAACCAAAACAATTTAAAACAAAACTTTCTACTTTGACCTCTTATACTAATTAATTTTACAAGATTAGTCCAACAGTTGTACGCTTGATCTGACTAAGTTTATATCTAAAAACCATCAGCAACTGTCATCATCAGGATTAGATAAAATGGCTTGATTCTTGATGTCAACATGCTTCAATGTAAAACTGTTAGAGCTCACAATACTTGAAATTACTAGAACATATACTCCATTACTCCCTAATAAAAAAACAGTTAACAAGGATTACAATTGAAGTTACCAGCAATGCAAACAATTGATTTAGCAGTGGATTAACCTTCTGTTTGTTTTATCTATTGATTTCTCCAAATTGAGGGCTTTTAAGATTAAAAGTTAAAATCAAAGTTGTCAAAAGCCCTCAGGCGCTAGCCTAGGCACATGAAAGGTGCCTCGTGGCAACCTAGGCGCATTCCGGTGACTTTCCTGCGAGATTACGGCAAAATTCAGGAAAATCCAGCAAAGTTAAAAAAAATTAACCATAAACCAACCTAAAACAACCATAAAAAGGTTTTTATATTTTAAAAACTCTACACAACTAGATTATTAATTGTTTTCTAGTTAGACTTTGAATATTTTTTTAAAGACTTTATAGCCTAAAGCATGTAAAACCTCTAAAAATGGTAATTTGATACCATGCGCCTAGTTTATAAAAGGCCTCACATTTTTTTGCTCCCTGAGTGTGCCTTGTCTTAACTGGTTAAAATAGGTAGATAGCATCGTTTTCGGAAGTCTGATCCAGGGCCTCATATTTGATTAACTTCCAAGCAACAAGCTAAATTATGACCATATATTAATTTTCATATCAAACTATCCCCTAAGTTGAACCTTACACAACATTATACACAATTTCATTGAATCCCTATACAGTATACATACAAGTCATGATAAGGTTATCAGTCTTCATCGCCAGGGTTAAAAAGTAATCACCTTCAAATAATCTAATTTCTATAACAAAAACCTATATACACGAATTCGTAATACGCATCTGACAGATAAATCATAAATCAATAAACTAATTAACGAAATCAATGGATAGAAAGCTGACGTTTGATCTCGCAAGGTTCAAAATCAGAAGAAGAAGGTGGTAGGAGGAGGAGTGGCGGTTTCCGAGTCGTGGATTCTGAGTCGATTGGGAAATCAAAAGACTCGAAGGTGACGACGGAGTTGAGAGAACCGCGCGAGACTATCCAGCTGGTCTCGGAGGTCATCGGAGTAGTCATATTGCCGCAACGGTGGTTGTTTGAATGTTCAGATCTTGTGGAGATGGTGAACTTGTTTAGCGTTGAGTCCCTCCCGGGGAGTTCTGGCGTGACAAGTTAGAAATAATATGGACGGGGTTAAACGCGAAGGATTAGCGTCTGTTGCATTTTATTACAGGTCTTGGGTCTTGGTTTGTCGATTTACTAGTTTATTAACCCGTGTATTACACGGATTAATCATAAAATATTAAATACTTAGTAATAAAAACTTAGGAATTATTAAACAATATTTTGGTATATAATGATTAAAGTAAGTATAAACAGATTTTATGTAATAGACTAACAATTAAAAACTTTAATGACTAAAGAATTATTATCTGATCTTTTTAGGAGTTGTTTGGTAGATCTGAATCATTAAGTGCTGAATGATTAAGATGTCTAAATGGTTAAGAGAGACTGAACCATTAAGTGTTGAACTAAATCATTAAGTGTTGAACGGTATGTATTTTCCATTCAGCATTGTATTGGTGCTGAATGGTTAAGTGTTGAACTGAATCATTAAGAGATAATTTAATTTAAACCAAATGTGCTGAATGGTTAAGTGCTAAATGATTCCATTAAGAGGTAAAAAAATAACTGGTTAGTTTGTAACAGCTAAGATTTGTAAACTATGAAGTTGAAAACTTCATATATTTTTTATGTCAAAAGTATAGTTTTTCCTATCATTTCTTTAAAACTTTTGGTTTTATAAAAAAGTCATTTTTAAATATTTTGTTAAAAAAATGTCATTTGTTTATAAAAATCATATTGTTTAATTTAAAACTTAGTTTTATAGTTAATTTCATTTTTAAAAAATCTTATTTTAAGTAAACTTATTTTTTAGAAAACTGTTAATATCCTAAAAATAACGATTTTAAATATTTCTTATTTATAAGAAAATTATAATTTTTAGAAAAATAAGTTCATGTTTTTTAATAAAAAATTAAATTTTAATTTATTTAAAACTATTTTTAATTCTTAATAAGAAAAAGGTAAATATTATGATTAATATTATAATTATTTAATAGGAGAGATGATATAATTATTTATTAAAAAAGAGAATTAAATGAAATAACAATAATGTGACATGTGGCATTAGTATTCTAAAAACATGACAAATGGCAAAATTATTTTTGTTTATTATAGTAGTAAGATAAGATATTTATTGCTAAATTGTTGGTATTTATGTTTGTTAAATTGTTAAAATGTGTTCAGAGGGGTAAAATAATCATTTTGCACATTCGTTCAGAGGTTTAAGCAAACAACATTACTGGTTCAACATTTAACTAAATCAGTTTTATTTATTCAGTCATCTTACTAGTTCAACGCTTAATGATACGGAGTTTGCCAAACAGCCCCTCATCATTCAAGACTTGCATTTAGCATATGTGTAACAGGACTTCACTCAAGTGTGACTAGGCTTGATTGTGTCTTTGCTTTGTTATACATCATGCATATTAGAGGTGTTCATGCTTCGATTTTTACGGCTTTTAGATGGAACTGTAAACCAAGCTGTTAATAATGAAAACCAAAACCAAACTGTTAAAAACAAAAACCAAACTAAAGCGAGCCGTTATTAACGGTTTAGTTTTACGGTTTGGGCCCTTTTGGAATGGGTTTTTGAGCCCGCTAAAGCTAAAACTAAAAAGTCGAATCATTTTATAGTTTGAAACGGGATAATAACACTACACGCCCAAAGGAATATATTTATTTTTTTGAATGCCGCACAAATGGTCACCTAAAAATCGTTCAGGCCCAAGGTTCATCTAAGTGAAAATGAAACGACTCCATCATAATCTTTTTGTTATCTTTGATCTGCCAACATTCTTCACCTTACTTTCTATATTGCAAGTACAAGTAGACGATGACATTGAGACATTTCTCAAACCGTATGATGGTATTTTTGAAACGTTCATGCAAATCATCATACGCAAATGGGAAACAGCCTCGAAAGATGATTGGATTAACGATTTTTAGGTTTTATTTATTAATTTTAATTATTTAAAATTTTTGTGTTTTATAGTTTTAGGTATTATTTTTTATTTTAAGTTGAATGTATTTTTATTTTTTAGCTAATGAAATTGCGTTTATAAATTTTATTTGAGAATCGTTGAGGATGGCTTAGGTTGTACCTTTTGTGTTTAAGGGTAATTTAAGATAAAAACAACATGATGATACATTCTGATTGGTTACGCGTAACACAATTAAAATTATTCACTTTGTTTGTCCAAATAATTGTTCTAATATGTTTGATGTTTGTTTCATGTTAACAATGAGATCTGGATATTCACTTGGTTGAGAATTGGATCACACAGACACAGTTGCTGCTTGGTGGGCTTAGAATTGCTGGGCTTTGAGCTTTATTATATGGGCCTCACACGTGATAGTTCAAAAGTCGGTTAAGCCTTGCATCGAGATATTAATTAGAGAAGAGGGGAGAGACTGATTAAGGTGGTGTTTGTTTTTTAAGAGGTAAAACATCTGCAGTCTGCGGACCACGTCTGCAAACATCTTTTGTAGAAGAGGTGGGCTAAACCTCTTTTGTATGTTTAAAAAGATTGTTTGATTTTTTCCCCTTTTAACCTCTTCAACCACATCTGCCCAATCCTTCACCCAACCTTGCTCCGATCAGATCCTCCACGGCTCCACCACCACGCTCCTCCGATCAGAACCTCCACCACCACAGATCCTCCACCATGTGAGAAGGAGGCGACCGGAAAAGTTGGGAAACGAGTTCGAGAAGGAGACGATCGTAAAAGTTGGGAGCGCGTTCGAGAAGGAGGTGCGGCCGTTCAGATCCTCCACAGATCGTCCACCATGTGAGAAGGAGGTGCGACGTGGAGCACGTCGCCGGCGGAGGAGCGCGCGCAGGTGGAGCAGGTCGCCGGTGGAGGTGGCCGTTGGTGGTGGAGCGCGATGGAGCACGCAGCCAGTGGTGGAGCAACAGGGGAGCAGGCCGCCGGTGGTGGACCAGGCGGCTGTTGGTGGAGCACCGGTGGTGGACCAGGCGGCTGTTGGTGGAGCGCCGGTGGTGGATCAAGCGGCTGTTGGTGGAGCGCCGGTGGTGGATCAAGCGGCTGTTGGTGGAGCGCCGGTGGTGGATCAAGCGGTTGTTGGTGGCAGCGTGTTTTGAAAAGCTTGAAGAGGTTTGAAAACCTAGAAGAGGTTTAAAAAAAGGTTAAACCATGTCTGCAAGGAAAAGAGGTATCGCAGACGTTTTTTAATGAAATGTCTGCGAGAAAACAAACACTCTACATCTTTCCTTGGTCTGCGAGGTGCAGACATAAGAGGTTACGCAGACCTTCGCAGACGTTTTTTCAAAAAACAAACAGCCCCTAAGTCATTTTTTCACTCTCTTGTCTGTTGTTTTCTCTTTCTTATAGTTTGTTAGATCTAGGGTTTTATTAAAAGATCTTAAATCTTTCACTAGTTTTGTTTGATATTTGTTGTCATTTGGTTTAGATCATCATAATGATGATCTTGTGTGTATGGCTGAGTCTGTATTTTTATTAGTTTGGTTCTTGTGTTTATTGTCACACCCCGACCGACTGCGGAATACGTCGGACGCGATTTGCAATTGTCCAAAAGCTCATGGTGCTATTTGTAAGTTTCATATTTAAACATTCTCATTTAAAACCAACACATTCATTACATTTCAAACATGTTATGAACTATCACATCATGATTTCAATTACAATAACTTGATTAATATTAAACTAGGTCTTAAATTCCGTATATGATCTTCATCCATAGCTTTAACATGTTATACATGTAAAATAGAGTTTGATCAATTATTTGTATAGTTGATAAGAACTTATAGATTTATATATATAGGGAAGAGATATTCTAAAAAGGCTAAAAACTCTAAAAAGCCTAAAAAGAATTCTTAAATCGTTCATAAACGGCTCATACGAACTCCAATTTAACTCGTTCAAGTTGCGTTAGAACCGTCTTATCGAACCCAATCTAACCCCCACCCTCACCCCCGTCCCCAAAAGCCTAAACCGCCCACCCACCCCCCAAAAACCTAAATACCCTCCCACACCCACCCCCTCCCCCCAAAAAAAAGCTAAACCCCCCTCACCCCCCCCCCCCCCCCCCCCCCAAAAAAAAAAAAAAAAGCAAGCCTAAATCCTAAAACTATACCCTAAAAGCTAAACCCTAAGTATAAAAAACTAGACCCTAAAATCTAAACCGTAAAGGCTAAAACCTAAAAGCTAAGAGCGTAGAGTTTGACGAGACGGTTCTAACGCCGCCGCAATGGGTCAAATCGGAGTTCGTATGAGCCGGTTATTAGCGTTTTAAAATCCTTTTTGCACTTTTTAGAGTTTTTGTCCTTTTTAGCCAAACCCAACACTATATATATATATATATATATATATATATATATATATATATACCAAATGTTTCAAAATGAAATAGATTCCAAGTTTACAAATCACACGATGTTTATGTCTTCAATCAATGTATTCAAACAAGTGTCATCACAATGTTCAAATCTAGACTGGCTAGGTCATAGAATTAAACATGTAATTCACAAGTTTGCAATGATGAACACTTTCATTTATTTACACAAAGACCTAAGTCTATGTGTGGAAGGTATCTAACCATTCCAAGCTACTAGTTTGGGTTTATGTATGAAACGTCTTCTATCCTAAACAAATGTTTGCAACAAGTATAACACATATAACAATCAAACCTATTCAAACTAGAACTAAAGCTTTTGCATCTATAAATGGTTTTGTATCATGAATAATAATATTTGTGTATAAGACATGTGTAACATCACAAAACACATGGTTGGTGAGTTCTTATAGTTTTGTAATTGAAAATGAGTTTTGACAGACCTGCTAGAGTAACAACCTTAACCTTACCAACAACACATATCCTATCCAGTCAAGTATGCTTATATATAGGGAATACGTAGGGTCAAGCTTACCGCCAGCCCTCCACATACCGGACCGCATATGATATTTTTATTAATGATAATTAAGCGTTTCACTCCCTACCAATAACACACTTGATTCTTTTGACTCTTTGAATTCACAACATTATTGATTCTTTGAATTCATCCTGTGTTTCCTGTTCCTCATTTGATCATCCCTATGATCCCGCTGTGGAAGTTTAACAATTATTCAAGATGCTTAAATAAATAAACATTTAAATAAAACTAAGTCCTAATGATTGGGTCTAGGTCAACTCGAGTATACTAGCCTATCAATCAAGGTTCTTAGTGGAGGGGTGGATTCTGTAAATATCATCAAACATGTGGCCTATAATTCAAACGGTCTAGTTAGGACTTCTTTAAATATAGGAGTTTGTTTCGTTCTTGATTCGTCTAGATTCGTTCTTGTTTCGTCTTAACTCGTTCGCACATGTTATATTTGATATTTCCTAGACATTCCACCAAAAAGGTTTTATTGATTCGTACTTGATTCGCTGAAAACTTGTGTTTGATTCGTTGAATAATGATTACTTGATTCGTTGAACAATGAACACTTGATTCGTTGAAAATGAATATTTGATTCGTTGATTCGTTGAAAATGAAATTTGACTCTTGTAAAACTTGTGTTTGTTATTTTGAAAACTCGTACTTGATTCTTATCATGTATTTACATGAAGAAATCATCTATCTACTTATAATATAAGTAGATAATCTTTTTAAGAAACCTGCATAAAATTTATCTAGAAATCATCTAGGATAACATTTATGCATACATAGAAATATTGAATTTAACACATTTCATGCAAATATAATCAATAGAAAATACTTAAGCATGCTTCTCAGCCCCGCAGTTATAAAATAAAACGTTTAGAAATGAGGCAATGAACTCACATGTGTTGTTATGTATGTGAATAGTTGTGTATATGATTCACACCAAGAATGTGCACGCTCGTTTGTTGTAGACTACTTGGCTTCAACACCTGAATTAACTGATTATGATTTTATGTTGTAAGTGTTTGTAGTTGTTTGATATAGTGTATAGGTCTCGGTGTTTGGCTAAGTGTCCTAGTATATTACTAGTGAGTTACTAGGTGTTTGATCCATATTGTCTTATTTAGGCTTACCCTTCTTGAACCTTACCCATCACTATTAGACTTAATCTTATTTAACTAAGGTTGATATTTAAAAGACATGTTTTACTTTATCAGAAATTCATTTATTACAAAACCACATTTGGTTATGAAAAAGTTAACTTTATTTTATGAAACCCTTTTTAAAGATAATTAGAAAATAAACCAATTTTGTTTCTATTAAAATTCTTAACCACTTGATAATGGGTTAACTGAACTTAGTGAAACATGTGTTTAAATTAAAACTCTTAAGTATTATAAGCGTAAAAATATAACTAACACTCAAAATGATTTGTATTGTACCCTAACCCTCCCATGATTTCATGAACATTTTCTTGTCCTTCCTTAATCATGGATAAGTTTACTAGTTGCTCTTTCTTATTGTTATGGTGTTAATATAGACTGCATGTTTTTATTTAAGGATTGTCCATGGGTGAGTTTAAGCACCGCGTCGATTTAGCACCAAAGGGTCATCATGGTATGCTTGTCGAACACTCCCAGGGGTTTAGTTCCTCGGTTCAACTCCACAACCTTCCCAAGACTCCTAATATCGATGATTCAACCCTTAACCCACTTGGAGTACATTGCACGATCAATATCGACAGTTGAAAATGGTTGGGGTTAGTGTTGATACTATTAATGTTACCATAATGGTGAAACTTTAGTTCAAGATCTCCATCGATACTAACATAGTTAGCTGTCAACTTTCCATCGAGATTGTGACCATCGACATCATCAATATCGACAGCCACCCATCCCATATCACTTGGACTTGTCATCCATAATATTATCGAAGGAACCTAGTGTAACACCCAACCTTTTCACACGATTACACGTGTCAAATTTTGGTCCCAGTTTAAAATTTTTTCCACAAAATCATGTTCGGAAGCGTGACATCTCTATTTCATAAGTTAAACACACTTAATTTCATAACATTTATATTTATGATTAATAAAACTAGTGTGTTTAAGTTTAATACCACCAGAGATTTTACATAACGTTTGGTTCAGCTTCAAAACATGCCCGATTTGATCGTCCAATGCATATCTATCTTTGACCTGTAACATCACATATAAGATCATAATTAGTTCATATGAACTAAGTAAGTAACCCTTCCCAAAGTTCGCAAAAACTTATTTAAACCCATCCACATACATATCATATGGATGTTAATCATGTTTAGATAATAATATATCATATTCAAACATCAACTTGCACCCAACACACATGGTGCATTTATTTCCCTTAATGGGACATTTTCACAAATATGAGTATATTATCTAATTCAACTCTATCATCACCAGCACATCTGGCTAAATTAAAACACCATATATATACATATATATATATATATATTATTGGCTTAACCAATTACCCACACACCTGTGGTTTCAACAATTTAGTTTCCGGATTAACCGATTATCCACACATTTGTGGTATCACAACAAAATGTAAAAATACATTTTTCACAATCAATGTTCAAACTGAGTCATTTCTATTCGAGTTGACTTTCACAATGTAATAATATCATATTACCAATCATCAACTATTGCTCACAATAGTTTAATCAAAATTACACTATAGTGTTCACATTTCTGTACTTCCACCATAGCTATTTGTCAGCACCTCTGACTATTCACACATTTGTGGTATCATAGTTAGTTCAAGTCTTGAGATGTTCACCCACCGGTACTTCCATCTAAGACAAATTGCTAACACCTCTAGCTATCCACCATTGTGGAGTCATAATTAATTCAAGTCTTAAGATGTTCACCCACTGGTACTTCCATCTAAGACCATTGCCAGCACCTTTGGCTATTCACCATTGTGGAGTCATAAATAATTCAAGTCTTAAGATGTTCACCCACCGGTACTTCCATCTAAGACAATTGCCAGCACTTCTGGCTATCCACCATTATGGAGTCATAAATAAATCAAGTCTTAAGATGTTCACCCACCGGTACTTCCATCTAAGACAATTGCCAGCACCTCTGGCTATCCACCATTGTGGAGTCATAAATAATTCAATCAAATTTACTATGATGTTCACGGTACTTCCATCATAGAGTTCCCATACTTTCATTAACCAGGGTATTGGATCTATCATAGGTTGTTGAACTTTTACTATTCAACTTTCCCATATCACCAATGCCATATTTATCATACAAATTCATTCGACAACACATTCAATGTTCATTATGTGATGTCGTAGTTTTGGGATTACTTATTCAAACACCGGGTCATCCGGCTATTCTTATGCAATATGTGTTGCATATTCAATTCAATCGTGACATAAACACATTGGAACTTAACATATATACATTATAGTCTATTTACTCAATTAGTTCCAATTTAGTTATGCACATTCATTCAAATCAATCAATATATATACATCACAATCAAGTAGACTCTTTCTACTACTTATAGGTAATGTTACAGTAAGTTGGGTAACTTACCTGGTTCAAATGGTTGTTCACTTCCTACAACCTCTTTTCCACCTCTGTGAATTGTCCCTTGACTTTCACCACCAACACCTAGTTGTAATTCATATATATACAACTATATTCAATACATACTACACATACAATCAAGTTCAACGCACTTGACTGGTTTGACTTTCTCAAAGTCAATTTATCACATAATTGACTATATCTTACTATATTTAGTAAGTTTCAGTCAATTATTGCAATTAATCATATTACATGCCTCTCTTAGGCATTTATTAACTAATTGATGTTCATTACATTAGTTATGATCTCAATCACTTCTTTTAATCAAAATTCATTTATGATCATAATTGTTAATGATTTTTAACATTAATTTATCTCATATCAATATTTAACCCATGGATCATAATCCATATTTCATTTAAAATCATATTCTACCCATTCCTACTAGTTATCACACTATGATATGGGTTTCATAACAACCGGACATCATACCAGCTTTAAAACGAAGATTTCACCATCAAAATATCAAGTTCTTCGTTTCTAACAATCCCTAGTTATCAACTAGGCAATAATCAATACCCATAATCATAGTAATACATTCAAAACTGAATTTAATCCACACAATATTAAACTAGTAGGAGAGATCGAATCGTTACCCTTTTGAACGAAGTTCTCGGATGAAAACGACGATCAGAACTTGTATATTCGAACCCTAGCTCGATCCGGACATCTGGATGGCTTCAAAACATTGATCTAGCAACAAAAGTTGCTCTGTTCGTCCCCAGGTTCAATTTTAGTCGAGATATTGAAAAAAGTAAATTTCTTAATTGAATTCTGATAAGATAAAGAATCTGTCAAACCGCCATACCCGTCGCGTACCGCGAAGGAGGGCAAAAGAGCTCTTCGTGTATCGCGAAGAAATCCAGAGTTCTCAGATATTTTTGTTCCTTCGCGTACCGTGAAGAGTCCCAAAACACAATATCTTTGAAATTTTCTTTGTTTCGCGATTCCGGACAATCCGTAACTTCGTTTCGCGCACGGTTTTCTCCCACGTTCATGATTTCTCACATATTTTCAAATTACAACAACCACAATCGTTCAATTAACAATTATTTCAAATACCTTTCATTATTGAAAACCGGTTGTTACACCTAGCTAATGTATATGGGCTACTATCGACGGTCAAGTTCAACACACATCTCCCTCCATCGATATTATAGTATCGACCAAGTAGCATCCAACATTATGCTACCGATATTATCAATATCGATGGTCATCATCTTCCCATCCTTAGAGGCCGTCGAGACTAACACCTTCGATGAGTTCCAGGTTATCCAGATTTGTCGAACTTGTTAATTTTGATGGAGTTTGAGTTGGGTTTTAATTAGTCCATCGATACTAGAGGGTTTTGTTTCCTATCATCGATACCATCCCTTCCAGTTGCCTCAGCCATATTTGACACTTCAAACTATTAATCTAACATGTTTCTTGTGTTCCTAACTCATTTTCGTGTTAGTCCTAGTCGATTTGAAGTGTTACAATGTAACAACAGTGCCAGAACCGGTGCCGGAACAGTGATCGCAACAGTAGCATGAACAGTAAACAGACAAAAACTATACATATTCCATTCTATTTCATATTTATATCAATAGTCAAAGTCATTTCGCATTATCAAACAACAATTTCATAAACATTTATCAGAATCAAAGTTCAGAACAATGGTTCTTGAGTCAGGTAACTATCTGGCAACACAGAACCATCATGGGTTATTTGTTAGGATCTATTAGGATAACACGTATGTGAGGATAAACAAAATAAAACCATAACGGTTGTTGTTACGGAATGCTAAACCGACGAATTGTTCGTATAGGTGACGATCTGTACGAATAAATCTGAAAGTTTAACGATCTGAAATGATGACCGAAAGGTAGAAAATAAAATCAGAAAGTGAAATTTATGATCGTGTTCGTACAGTTAGCGCTCTGTACGAAAACGCGCGTAAGTGACGTTTTCTGATAAAACGAAAACCAAGACGATTCGAAAAATAATAAATATAAGGAAATAAAATATTTCCTGTTTTACAATTTTGAAACTCACCATAAATAAATTAAAACGAAACTATTTTAATTTAGGTGCGTAAACCATAATACGCGAATAAATAACAAAACGTGTAAAATTTATAAATCTCGATAAATAAATTAAGAAAATAACATTTAATATCATTACTAGAAATAACCACTTTCCAAACATATAAAATAAAGTCTTTTTATTTATAATAAATAATTACGCGCGTTACGATCCGGAAACGCAAAGGAGACGAAAACCGAGCAAATCGAAACGAACCTGACTACCCCCGGGGTATATAAACCTCAAATGAGGCTTTCAACCTCATTCTTGGCAAACCCTTTCTCTCTCTAACATCAATTCCCGCACACACACTCTCTCTCTCTAGAAGAATCACTCTCTTTATCGCGATATCTCACTCGTTTGTGGACGGATTTGGGCGTTCTTGGTGTCCACGCGAAGCTCTCGACATCCCCTACACGGAAGTACAGCCGATCTAGAATTTTATTCAGCCAATCTCGAGGTATGAAGCTTTGAAACTCACGAAAATTAGGGGTTTTCATGGTTTTCTTTGCTTACTTGAACATCACCTTAAAATCCGGCCTCGATTTCTAAGCTCGAACCCTACACCCTCTAAAACGTTTTCTGGTACACTCACGCTAGGGAAACAGCCCTGAAACAACCTAGGTTCGAACGATGATGATGAGAAAGATGAACAGGGTTCGTGGCTTTATGCGGCTGAACCTGTTCAGGTCAGCCGAACCATTTCATCCATGAACTGGTTGTTCACCGAACCTGCATGCCATCTGGACAAACCTTCTACTCATGGCCGAACCCCGGTCCAGCGAACCTAGTTTCCTGTACAGCGAACCCTTGTATCATTAGCCGAACCTTGTTGCTCGAACTATCCCTACCGGCGAACCATCGGCACAGGGGCGAACCTTCCCATGCGAACCATTTGCTGAACCCATGCATAAGTGCATGGGCGAACCAGTGGCGAACCTTGGATGCATCACGAACCTTCCATCTGGAAACAAACACTGCCGAACCTTAGGTGTCACTAGCGAACCTATGTTCTTGTTTGACCGAACCTTGAATACTCAGTAGACGAACCTTCGAACCCCAGGTTAATAGGTTCGCTGTTATATGGTTGCCGGCCCTCACTTTTCACACCAACCCAAACATGTTATAACCAGCCCAACAATAATTCCCTTGGCCCACATAGCATTTGGCCCAAATTCAACGAGCCCAATGAGATAACCTATGAGCATTTGTGTGGCCCAATTCGACCCATGTAGCCCAAATGGTTTAGCATAGCCCAAACTTTCTCTGCCCAAGTTAGAAAACCCACATTTATTCGGCCCACACGCATAACCTTTAGGCCCATTTGTACATAGATGACTCAAGAAAGTTACCCGGCCAAATAACACCACCTAGTTGGTCATTCTAGGATGGTTAATTACATAAGGGCATAAGTGTAACATTTGTACATTTAGTCATGGTAGTTATGAACAGTGTTAGAACAAATGTGCTTTCATATCAAATCAGTCAATGTGATTCATGTGTCCATTATGTGCTCGTGTGTTAGGATCTTTATTATTTAGGAACAAGTATATATTATCTAATTACCGTCAAGTTCGCTAGGCAAGAACAGTATCGTATTATATCGAAACAGTGGTGGGACGTCGTCAGGTACGGCAGGTAGCTGGAATCTGGGGTATGCCCTATACATATACTGCGTTCGGTGTAATGGGATAGTGTTAGTGCGTAGTATCGAGACGAATATTATGACAATTAATTTAACAAGAATCGTAATACGTAAGCGAGACTGAGTAGAGTTATGGGTGACGATCCATAATAATACGAATGTTGAACTTATAATTATGATTAAACGCCTTAACATTTTATATGATCGAAAAACGTACGCGATTGCGGGTATACACGTAATTGTATTTGTTTAACGATCCGTCAACACACGAAGAGTAAAAATAATTAAATATTTATTATTTTACATTTTTACAATTTTGAAACTCATCAATATGATGAGAATAATAATCCTTATATTTTAATCGTGTAAAATACGCGTTACGCGACGAAAACGCGAACCGAGCGACCGGAGCGAACCCGAAAACCTACCGGACTATAAAATCCTTAAAGAAGGTCATTTCCTTCATAAAAATGCAGCCAACCCTTCCTCTCTCTAACATTCCCGTCTACCCTCTCTCTCTCTAAAAATCCAAGCTTCAATCGCGCGTATCTTCTTCATTTCTCAACGGAATTCGGTGTTTTCGGTGTCCACGCGAAGCTCTCGACATTCCCTACGTGAAAGTACAAAGGATCTGCGGATTTATCCGGCCGAAAACGAGGTATGATCGGAAGAATGAGCTGAAAATTAGGGTTTTCGTTTTGTTGCCCGACCAAACCATATAACCGGTAATGAAAACCCACGTAGACCAACCCTAGACCTTCGAAACTTGGTTCTTGTACACCGAGGATGTGGAGACTTCACCAGGGATGGTCGTAGCTCGAATGGGAGGTGAAGTTGTTACAGGTTCGTTGGGAAAAGGGGCTGTCGAACCATCAGCATCACGTAGCCGAACCCTAAGGGGGCTTCACGAACCTGTATGGTTCGTTGAACCTCAGCCGAACCCTTATGGGGATCCCACGAACCTTCACCAAACCAATGTGCTAGGAACGAACCATCCATGATCGAACGAACCCTCCATGCAAGCAGTCACGAACCCTAGAGCAGATGGCGACCCTTTATGCAGCCGAACCCTACAGGGTTCGTGGACGTATCAGCCGAACCTTAGGGGTTTCCACGAGCTATCACCGAACCCTTATACCCCCAGCTTGGATCGCCGAACCATGAGATACCCAACGAACCTTCTATGCATGCAACGAACCCTGGGTGTGTATCATAAGAACCGAACCTTGTGGGTTGCTTGGCCGAACCTTGTTGAAGTTCTTAAGACCGACGAACCTAGACTCTTGAACCTAAAAGGTTCGCTGCCCAAAGTTGGCAGCCCATAATCCTTACGGCCCAATTAAATTCCATTCGGCCCATTATGATTCGAAGTGGCCCAATTGATTAGTTACCTTCGGTCCACATTAGATCAAGCTCAACAAGACTTTAGGCCCCATAACTCACTCATTTGGCCCACGAGATCCATTTCGGCCCAATACTTAGCAATTGGCCCAATATTACCTTTGGAACCTTACATGGCCCATATACATATTGGTTGGCCCAACATCACATCCAATTGGCTCATTTTTAACCTAAGTGGCCCATGGCCTTAGATTAAGCCCTCATGGGTTCATGGGCTTAAGGCCCAATTGTGTGGCCCTCGACTTATGATAATTGTGAATTGATCATGAATAGGTTAAGTTGTAACTTAACATAATCATGAGATCAATTCATAATTCCAAAGACATAACAAATCAGCATCGATTTCAAAATACATGTTAAACGATGGTTTATCAAACTCATAAACACATGTGAGGTTGTGCAAACAAGTTTGTGCGTAAAAGAACATGACGCATTCAATTCATTTTCAATTTGTAATCAAGCAACCAAATCATGACTTTCAAGTTTTCACAACAATCATAATCATGAGATCAAGTTCATATTATCACAAGTCAATCAATGAATCAAGGTCTATACAACTATAAATCTTATATCTTATGTATGATTACAATGATATAGGAACCAGTTAGAAGTCCTGTTTGCTACTTGCTAATTTTTATAGTTCAGAGTCTACTGCAGACAGGTGAGAACATTAGCCCCTCTTTTTACTGTTTTTTTTACAACTGTTTTGGGGTGGAACACGTGATCATATTCTATATTACATTCATAATTCATGATACAAGTTGTTTGCTATATTACAACATTACAGGTTCATTGTTCAAATCCAAGGGATCAATCAACGGTTTTAAAGGATTTATCAAATATTAAACTCTTTCTACTAAAATGATTTTATAAAGGTTCTTTGAACTGTTTTATAACAGAATTATTCAAATGGTTTTATAAAAGATAAACACTTTTAAATAATGGATTTTATAAACTCTTTTGTTATAAACTCGTGTTTTCTGAGTAATATTCTATAAACCTTGTTAATTTACAAGGTCACTATCTTATGTACTAAATCAAGGATATTAAAACAAGGTATTCAAACATTGGTTTTCATGGTGATGTTCACACAAATGATTCGTTTCATGGTGTCAAACAAAGGATTCAATTCATGGTATTAAATCGAGGTTTTCAAATCATGTTATCAAATAAGGCATTTACACGCTAGTTTAAAGCAATGTTCAAAAGCATGGTGTCCATTGTTGTAAACAAACTTATAAACGCATCAAGTTTCATATTCATTAGCGTTAGTACTGGGTGATCACAATAAGGGAAAGCGGACACACCGGTTCATACCAAAATGGAGTTAGCTTTTAAATTTGTTTTATAAGCTAACTGTAGGTTTGGTTTCATTATGGTTTTATCAAAACTGCTGATACATTTTCTAACTCCAAACGTAGTTTGGGACTTGATTATATGTTGGCTTCATTAGTAAATAGTCTTGGACTATTTACACTTGTTTTACATACTTGATGTTAGTTTGGGTTGCAGCTCATCCATGTAATTAAATTGTTGCTTTAACATACCTATGCCTTATATTACAAATTCATGTTTACAAAAGTTAAACCTATTGTTCTCACCAACTACCTCTGTAGTTGACAGTTACTTTTCACGTGTTTCAGGGAATCAGGTTTAAAGCATTTTAAGGACAACTAAGGAGATCGATTAAGATAGAACAAGATGAAGAAACATGCTAGGATGGAATAGAAACACATTAAATCCTAATTGTTTAATTGTCTTGTTTGAAGTCTTATTTTGTAAACTATATTTTGGGTCTGTAGTTGTCATTATTTTGGTAGATAGTTGTCTGTAACTAAACGACTGTCTAAATATTATGAAACTTAGTAATCCATTGTGGTTGTTCTTATTCAATACTTGTGCATGATTCAACTGTTCATACGTCACCGCGCCGTGGATTCCGCACGCGGCGCAGGGGTGTGACAGGTTGGTATCAGAGCCAAGGTTGTAGAGAACTAGGAAAAACCCAATGTTTATTGACCTAGACTATAACCTAAGCTACCCAATAGGACTAAGTGCTATAGGCTTGAGGATACTTAGGATCTAAGTAACTTAAGTAAGCATTAAGTCTACATTAAGCTTGAAAGATCTTAGGGATACTTTTCTAAGATTAGATATCAAGTCAAGGAATTTGAATCGGAATTCTATAATTTTAGAAACCGAATTAAATTTCTCACATATGTTCATTAAAGGATTCCAGAGGTAAGGATCTGTATTCTTAGTATCCTTGATCTGGAATTCTCAATCAAAGTTCATTATATGAATTTAGAGGCAAAGATCTGTATTCTTAGTATCTTTGATCTAAAATCCTTGTCATGTTCATCATAGGAATTCAGAGGTCAAGATCTATAATTTTAGAATCTTGGATCTGAAATCCTTGTCATGTTATCATTATCAGATATTCATAATCATAGGAACTTTATAACTTAGAATCTGTGTAACAGTATTCTTTAGTTGAAGTTCTCACAGGAGATCATTATACTCAGTACTGTAAGTATTGAGAACCTAGGTTAAGTAACCTAGGACACACATACTAAAACCCAAGGTTTTAATTTCAAGTAAATTAAGAACCAGGGTTTACACATTCATAACCATAATCAAGCAAGAGTTGGAATCTTGGCTTCAATTACAAACGGCGAATTAACGCTGACGTGTTGAGGTAAGTGGTGGGCGGTGAGAGCTAGCCCTATATATAAGCTTATTTCGGTATGTCAGGGGAAATTCGGCGTTCGTATTTGAAGTAAAGATTCGGGAGCAACTGGAATCATTGAACATTAGTCAAACACATGAGATACGATCATTTGGGATACAAACATTGTGTGTGAATCAATCAAGTTGTGAACATTCTTTCAATGTAAACCTTAAGTGAAATTCTTAAGTGATTACATCATTAGTACTTACTAACATAGTTTAACAAGAAAAATGTAGAGCACACATATGACTTAGTTCTACATGTTAACAACTGTTAGTAGGGGCACACATAACATAATCATAGTTCAATCATGGATTTAATCATAGTTCAAATTGATCAAAGATCATGGGATTCTTAATCAATGGAACACACTTGGAAATCAGTACAAACATGTTGCCAAATGCTAGCAAGGACATGATCATGGTATATCGAAGCGGTGGTGGGATGACGTTTGGGCTGGCAGTTTGCTTGACCCTTTCGTATGCCCTATATATAAGCTATCTTCGGTATATCGGGAAAGTGTCAGTGTGTAGGTTTGGTGGAGTGAGATCATGGAACGTTATACACATTCACGTGAGAAGTATGCTAATGAGCTGATTGCTTATACGTGTACATGCTCATATTACAATTGATGATAATACTAGTAGTATGGATATATTACTAACGGAGGGGGTTCGACAAGTGGCAACGACGATGAGATCAACAAGATTGCCCGAGCCATCGCCATACACATGAAAAATGTCATTCCGGGCATGGTCACTGATATCACCCAGAATCTTCGGGGATGTACTAGTGATTCAGCACATAACTCAAATGCTACCAACACTGGAACTGCTAACTTCACTTTCAAGCAGTTCAATGATGCTAAACCTCCTAAGTACGCTGGTACTGAAGGAGCTACTGGCCTACTGCAGTGGCTGGAGAGCATCGAGGATATTCTTGATTTCACAGGATGTCCTGAAAATCTGAAGGTCAAAATGGCCTCGAGCGCTTTTCACAAAGGCGCACTCACCTGGTGGAACTCTGAGAAGAACACCAGAGGACGGGAAGTTGCATTAGCTGTATCATGGGAGGATTTCAAGAAGTTACTTGTGGATAAGTTTTGTCCACGACATGAGCTGAAGAAACTTGAGGTAGAAATGTGGAATCTGGTGCAGGATAGTGGTGAGAACGCGAAGTATACAACTCGCTTCCATGAGTTGTGCATTCTGGTGCCACACCTGGTTACTCCTCTATCCCGCAGGATAGAGAAGTACATACCTCTGGTTGTCAGAGGAACTGTGATGGGGAATAACCCCACTACTCTGGAGGCAGCGATTCATCTTGGAGCTAGCCTTACCGAAGAATACGTTAAGTCTGGGGTGCTCACCCGAAAGGGGTACAAGAGAGCACAGATTGATGAAGGCAAGAAACTTGAACAACAACAACATAAGAAGAAGAAGCAGAAGACAATCAAGAACTTCGCAGCCCTGACTGCAGCTACACCTACTCATGCCACACCCATTACTGCTATGCCTCAATCTGCTTCAGTCAGAAAGCCATATAATGGCCCGTTTCCACTCTGCACCAAATGCCAATATCATCATCTACCAACTACCCCATGCAAAAAGTGTCTCAAGTGTGGGCGGATGTGACACTTGGCAGCTACATGCCGATATGCTCATCTTGCTGCTGCCACAACTGCTACCACCACCACTGCTGCTACAGGTGGGAGGACCTGTTATAATTGTGGAGCAGAGGGACACTTCAGAAACCAGTGTCCGAAACTCAACAACAACACTGCTACTGCTCGTGCTTTTGTTATCGAAACTGCCGAAGCACGCGAGGAGCCAGCAGTTGTCACGGGTACATTTCTCCTTAATGGTCATTACGTTTCTATCATATTTGATACTGGTGCTGATAAAAGCTTTATCTCTGCTCATACTGCTTCTTTGCTTAACATAGAACCATCTATACTTACTGCTCCCTATACCGTAGAAGTAGCTGATGGTAACACCATACTTGTAGATTCTATAATGCATGGTTGTGAATTAAGATTAAACGACCATCTTTTCCTCATCGATCTTATTCCTATGACACTTGGAAGCTTCGAAGTTGTGATAGGAATGGATTGGTTATCCAAAAACAATGCCGAAATTGTATGTTCGGAGAAACTTATACGGATTCCTTTACCGTTTGGCGAAACGATGAGAATCTATGGCGAGAAACCCTGCAGCGGATTGAAGATTGTATCGTGCATCAAAGCTAGGAAGTACTTGAAGAAGAAATACTATGCGTTCCTGGCTCACGTGGTAGAGAAGAACCCTGAAAAGAAAGCAGTTGGAGACGTTCCAGTCATCAGAGATTATCCAGAAGTATTTCTAGAAGACTTGCCTGGACTACCACCAGTCCGACAAGTGGAGTTTAGAATCGATCTTGTCCCTGGAGCAAATCCAGTGGCGAAGTCACCGTATCGATTAGCATCGTCTGAGATGCAAGAACTGTCTAGTCAGCTCCAAGAACTTTTAGACAAAGGTTTCATTAGACCGAGTTTCTCTCCATGGGGAGCTCCGGTTCTTTTTGTCAAGAAGAAAGACGGTTCATTTCGTATGTGCATCGATTATCGTGAGCTAAACAAGTTGACGATCAAGAATAGATATCCTCTGCCCAGGATCGATGATCTGTTTGATCAATTACAGGGAGCAACTTGCTTCTCTAAGATTGACTTACGATCCGGGTATCATCAGTTGCGAGTGAATGATGAGGATAAACCAAAGACTGCATTTAGGACTCGATATGGACACTACGAGTTTGTGGTTATGCCATTTGGACTGACCAATGCACCTGCAGTGTTCATGGACTTGATGAATCGAGTCTGCAGGCTGTATTTAGATCGGTTTGTTATTGTCTTCATTGATGATATACTGATCTATTCAAAGACGGAACAAGAGCATGAAGATCATTTGAGGAAAGTCCTAGAATTACTAAGAGAAGAACAACTTTATGCTAAATTCTCAAAGTGTGAATTTTGGCTAAAGGAGGTCCACTTCTTAGGACATGTCATAAACAAAGATGGGATACATGTAGATCCAACAAAGATTGAGGCGATTAAGAACTGGACTACCCCATCTACTCCGACAGAGATTCGTTCATTTCTGGGTTTGGCAGGCTATTACAGGAGATTCATTGCGAACTTTTCAAAGATCGTTTTGCCACTTACCACACTAACCCAGAAAAGTCAAGCGTTTATATGGGGACAGAAACAAGAAAATGCATTTCAACTTCTTAAACAGAAGTTATGCAACTCCCCTATCCTTAGTCTTCCAGAAGGCAGTGATGATTTCATTGTCTACTGTGATGCTTCAAACCTTGGTCTCGGTTGTGTACTTATGCAACGGGACAAGGTCATTGCATATGCTTCAAGGCAACTCAAGGTACCCGAGAAGAATTATACTACTCATGACCTTGAGTTAGGGGCTGTGGTCTTTGCATTGAAGATTTGGAGACACTACCTGTATGGTACTAAATGTGTCATCTATACAGACCACAAGAGCCTGCAACACATCCTTAATCAGAAAGAACTCAACATGAGACAACGGCGTTGGGTGGAGCTTCTAACTGATTACGACTGTGAGATTCGTTACCATCCGGGTAAAGCCAATGTGGTGGCGGATGCTCTTAGTCGTAAGGAACCAGTCAAACCAATTCGTGTCAGAGCCATGGAGATCAACACACAGCCAAACTTGAAGGATTTGATTCGAATTGCATAACAACAAGTATTGACAGACAATCAGCAGAAAACATACTTAGACTGCGGGATTGAGAAGAAACTAGAACCTCGATCTGACGGGGTGTTATATCTCAACGGCCGCATTTGGATTCCAAAGTCAAAAGAATTGCGCACATTCATCTGTGATGAGGCTCATAAGTCGCGATACTCAGTTCATCCTGGAGCAGATAAGATGTACCAAGACTTGCGGACATCTTACTGGTGGCCAGGAATGAAGAAAGACACAGCACTGTATGTGGGAAAATGTCTTACATGTTCAAAGGTAAAAGCAGAACATCAGAAGCCTTCGGGACTTCTGCAGCAACCTGAAATTCCTCAATGGAAATGGGAACAAATTTCCATGGATTTCATAACCAAGTTGCCGAGAACTCCGTGAGGTTACGATTCGATTTGGATGATCGTTGATCGACTCACCAAATCTGCTCATTTTCTCCCGATCCGAGAGGATTACAAAATGGAGAAGTTATCCACATTGTACATCAATGAAATCATTGCACGTCATGGTACCTCAACATCAATCATATCTGATCGTGATAGTCGTTTCACTTCTCGCTTTTGGCAATCATTGCAAAAGGCTTTGGGAACTCGTGTTAATCTTAGCACGGCGTATCATGCCCAAACCGACGGTCAAAGCGAAAGGACTATCCAAACACCCGAGGACATGCTTCGTTCTTGTGTGATTGACTTCGGTGGGAGTTGGGACACTCATCTTCCACTCATTGAGTTTTCATACAACAACAGCTACCATATGAGCATTCAATGTGCACCATTCGAAGCTTTATATGGTAGAAAGTGCCGATCACCGGTTTGTTGGACCGAGATTGGTGACTCACAGGTCGTAGGACCAGAACTCATTCAGGAAACATCAGACAAAATCACAATCATTCAATCAAGGCTTTAGGCCGCACGAGATCGGCAGAAGAGTTATGCTGATCGACGTTGGAAACCACTTGAGTTTCAAGTCGGTGACCGAGTCTTACTCAAAGTTTCTCCCTGGAAAGGCATAGTCCAATTCGGGAAGAAAGGGAAACTTGCACCAAGGTACGTTGGACCTTTTGAGATCCTGGAAAGGATTGGTCCCGTAGCCTACAAACTCAAACTTCCGGTGGAGCTAAGCAATGTTCACGATACTTTTCATGTATCAAATCTTAAGAAATGCTTGGCAGATCATGATGTTCAGATTCCACTGGAAGACATTCAGATTCAGAACAACATGCAATTCATAGAACGTCCGGTCGAAATCATGGATCATGGGGTCAAGAAACTTAAACGCAGTCGTATCCCGATCGTAAAGGTACGATGGGAGGGCAAACGCGGTGCTGAGTTCACCTGGGAACGTGAAGACCAGATGAAGCTTAAGTACCCTCATCTTTTTACAGTACCCTCGGCTAGTTAATTTCGGGACGAAATTCCCTTAACTAGGGGAGACTGTAACATTTGTACATTTAGTCATGGTAGTTGTGAACAGTGTTAGAACAAATGTGCTTTCATATCAAATCAGTCAATGTGATTCATGTTCCATTATGTGCTCGTGTGTTAGGATCTTTATTATTTAGGAACAAGTATATATTATCTAATTACCGTCGAGTTCGCTAGGCAAGAACAGTATCGTATTATATCGAAACAGTGGTGGGACGTCGTCAGGTAGCTGGAATCTGGGGTATGCCCTATACATATACTGCGTTCGGTGTAATGGGATAGTGTTAGTGCGTAGTGTCGAGACGAATATTATGACAATTAATTTAACAAGAATCGTAATACGTAAGCGAGACTGAGTAGAGTTATGGGTGACGATCCATAATAATACGAATGTTGAACTTATAATTATGATTAAACGCCTTAACATTTTATACGATCGAAAAATGTACGCGATTGCGGGTATACACGTAATTGTATTTGTTTAACGATCCGTCAACACACGAAGAGTAAAAATAATTAAATATTTATTATTTTACATTTTTACAATTTTGAAACTCATCAATATGATGAGAATAATAATCCTTATATTTTAATCGTGTAAAATACGCGTTACGCGAAGAAAACGCTAACCGAGCGACCGGAGCGAACCCGAAAACCTACCGGACTATAAAAGCCTTAAAGAAGGTCATTTCCTTCATAAAAATGCAGCCAACCCTTCCTCTCTCTAAAATTCCCGTCTACCCTCTCTCTCTAAAAATCCAAGCTTCAATCGCGCGTATCTTCTTCATTTCTCAACGGAATTCGGTGTTTTCGGTGTCCACGCGAAGCTCTCGACATTCCCTACGTGAAAGTACAAAGGATCTGCGGATTTATCCGGCCGAAAACGAGGTATGATCGGAAGAATGAGCTGAAAATTAGGGTTTTCGTTTTGTTGCCCGACCAAACCATATAACTGGTAATGAGAACCCACGTAGACCAACCCTAGACCTTCGAAACTTGGTTCTTGTACACCGAGGATGTGGAGACTTCACCAGGGATGGTCGTTGTCACACCCCGGGCCGGCGGGAACGGATCGGGTTTTCCCGTCGGGCGGAAGGTTCCCGGGGCGCGATATCTTTGAATGATAATCAAATGATCAGATTGTTTACATAGCACATGATAAATAAATGAGAAATTTCTAACACATCCATGATATAGAATTACAAGATTAAATTACACAGTATCGTTCATAATTTAATCAAGTAAATCTACCAAAAAGAATCAATGTAACTATATCTTGTATATGTACAAGATATACAAAAGATGATTCATATCCTTGTTCCCAAAAGCATGCAACACAAAATAAAGCTAGGTCTTCTAAAAGTTCACTAGCTAAATCCTTGCATGACAGTATCTACACCTGTTCATCACCTGAGAAACATGTATTTAAACGAAGTCAACACTAGGTTGGTGAGTTCATAAGTAAGTTAATGTAAAAACCTTGATTCATTCACATGCACATTCACAATGATAATATGTTACTCGTATGATTATCTGATTCACTTGTTCATCCAATGGCTCCTCAATAGTTATAGTCACAAGTACTATATCATCCTAGTAGTGTTGCTTATATATAGGGCATATGTAAGGGAACTAAGCCCTAGCCAACATCCCACCACAACACCACTAGAACTCCACACTACTTGTAATACAACTATTGATTCCCACTCTCAATTCACATGTTTATCTCTTCCTTGATCACCTGTGTTCTCATGTATAGAATAATAATATGATAACGTTGCAATTATCAAACTGAAGTATTAATAACCAGTAGATGTGTTAAGGATGTTAGATTTATTAAATCCATTCCTTAAATTATTCTATAGTTGTGGGGTTAACTTTTATGTGACACTTTTAATTATTAAAAGTGTTAGTTAACTGTTCATCATGTGTCTCCAAATGTAGCGTATAGAATCTGAATGGAATCCATTTTAACCCTCACGTAATCAGATTAAAATGCATTCCATTCTCTCCTATCCCGCCGTGTGATCCCAAAGTCTCCGTGTGGGATTGTCCTCATGTGTTTATCAAAGTTGAATAAGAACTTGTCTTATTACATTATGATAATCATCTGTAAATGATAAGAATCCCATGAAGTTACGTTATCATGATCATCATTTACTGAAATCCGTGTGATCCCAAAGTCTCCGTGTGGGATTGTTCTCGTGTAATTAACAACGTTGAATAAGAACTTGTCTTATTACATTATGTTAATCATGTGTAAATGATAAGAATCCCATGAAGTTACGTTATCATGATCATCATTTACTGAAATCCGTGTGATCCCAAAGTCTCCGTGTGGGATTGTTCTCGTGTAATTAACAACGTTGAATAAGAACTTGTCTTATTACATTATGTTAATCATGTGTAAATGATAAGAATCCCATGAAGTTACGTTATCATGATCATCATTTACTGAAATCCGTGTGATCCCAAAGTCTCCGTGTGGGATTGTTCTCATTAAATAATTAGGTGTAAATTGCCTAAATATTTGCTCATGTGGAAATAACTAAGTGTTATAAGCTATCATCTTATAACTAAGTTATTCTAATGTGTTGATGATTAAGAAATTACATTATCATAATCATCTGAGTTTCCCTGTTATCTCATAATCATACAAGCATGCATACAATGATAAACGATAATAAATAATTTAATATTATCTAAATCAAAGTATAAATAACATGTTACGCAAAACTTTTAAGTAAATAAAAGTAAACATGTTTCTCAGCCCCGAGCGTTAAAATCAGTAAAGATTAAAGTAAAAGGGGCATATGAACTCACCTTGTTGATGTAGGGTTGACTTAGCTTAAAAAGAATAAAGACACGCGCTCCTTGATTGTTCTTGTAGTAGTTTTCAATTTCCTGTATTGATTTCACGATGTATTCATCTTATAAGTATTGATTTTTATGGATTTTGTGCGCGTGTATGTGTTATCCTTAGAGTTGGTTAACACCCGCGAATCTTGACCTTGGTCTCCATTCGGCCTTGCTTAGTCCTCAAAGTTGTTGAAATCATATTCATATAAAGTTTGAGTCATCACTCTTTGTTATTGATCTTGTGTCCACTTGAATTATGATAATATTAAAAGAATTTTAATTATTAATTTAAGTGTGAGTTTAAAGGTTATCAACCTTTAATTTCTTGCAACTTAAATTATTATCATAACTCTAGTATCATTATAGACCAATTGTTATTACTTTGCAAATTTTCTTGTCACCTTGTATTTAACCGTGGTTATCATGATTCTATGATTTCTAGCCAAATTAACCTTATGAAATTGTTTACTTGCTTTGATAAACAAGTAGCCGAATGCGTGTGTTAACCAACTTGACCACAACATTAAATTGGACTAGGTGATTGGGCTACAACATATGTGAAGACCGATTATGTCTCATGGGCCGCGCGATGAGAATGTTGGGCCCACTATAGTTGTTTGGGTTGTTCAAAGTGATTAAATTGGTTAAATGAGTGTTGGGTCGATTTCCTTAGTTGTTGGGCCGGGTGTCAATGATGTGGGCCGCAGCAAATGGAATGGGCCAGGGGATTCACTCGGGCCTCTCTTGGTTATATTGGGCTTAGACAACAAACGCAAAGTTGGGCCATGTACCTGGGCCGCATGGACTGTCATGGGCCAAGGAGGGAAATTATTGGGCCTAACAATACTGGTTCATTAAATAAAAAAAAATGTTGGGCCACGTAGATGGACATAAATTGAAGAATCTTGGACTGAAATTAGCTGGTTAGGCTATATAGCTTGTAACCCAGCGAATCCTTGTGCTAATCAGTTAAGGTTCGTTCACATGGGATCCATGGTTTCGTCGAGCAAGAGTAGGGTTCGGCTGGAATACTTGGTTCGCTGCCATGACTAAGGTTCGTGAGTTGTTTTGCGGACACAAGGTTCGGCTGAGTCGCACAGTAAAGGTTCGGGATGTTCAAATGGTTCGGGAGTTGATGCGTAGGTTCGCCGGAGTCATAGGGTTCGTCTGACTAAGATGGTTCGCGGATGGGGAGGAAAGGCTTGGCTCTAGCTGGTTCGTTCGTCTAGGGTTTGCCCGAGACCCATGCAGGTTCGTTGGTGTTGTAAGCTGTACATGGTTCGACTAAGGTGTTGGGTTCGCAGGTGCTGAATGGTTCGTGAGCTTTATGACGCAGCAGGGTTCGTCGAATGAGCTCAAGAAGGCTCGGCCAACAAGTGTTCACCCGAACCTGCAACCATCACCGTCACAGCCGAGTCCTATGCTTCCAGAACCATCAGCACGCCATGGCAACCCAGAACCAATCCTCGAAGGGTGTAATGATCGGGAGGGGAAGGAGAAAGCCGGTTGTACATGTGGTTCAACAAAATGTGGAAAACCCTATTTTTCGGACTTTTCACAGCATCATACCTCGTTTTTCAGTGGTGATAAGCTTAGATCCGTTGTACTTTCATGTATAGGACGTCGAGGGCTACGCGTGGGCGAAAGAATCACTCAAATCGGATGAGAAATGAAGGAGATATGCTTGTTTGAAGGTGTAGAAATGGTGAAGGGAGGGGGTGGCCGGAATTTGGAGTAGGAGAGAGAGAGGGAAGATGTAAAATGAGTAAATAATAATCATTTAGGGTTTTTATACTACGCGTGGTGTCCGGGTCCATTTCGGTTGCTCGGTTCGCGTTTTCGTCGCGTAACCGGAAATTTACGCGAAGTTAATAACAAATAAATAAAATTGCTATTTTAATTAATTTAATGAGTTTCAAAATTGTAACAAAAATGTTTATTATTTTATTAAATTTATTGTCGTTTCGTGTCGTGTTTCGTTTCGTTTCGTCAAATCGCGTCACCATCGCGCGTATTCGTTCGAATCGTCATTCGAACGAACACGACGATGGTTTTGCTTTCCGACTTTTGTTTTCTACTTTCCAGTCATCATTTCAGAACGTTAAACTCACAGATATGTTTGTGTGAATCGTCACCCACGCAAACACACTGTCAGTTCGTTATTCTGAAACGACACTGCAGTTTATGTTTAAATTGTGTTTCCTCACTGTCGGACTCAACTAAACATCCTGTTTTCGCATTGTTTTCACTTTGAATTGTCGGCCATCTGATTCCTGTCATCTATGGACATCAGATCGCAACCGATTTGTTTCTGATAATTGTTTGAACACCATTGTTTCTCATGATTTGTTGTGTTAACTGTAATTAAGTTTTCACTTAATAAACACAACTAATGTTTCAAATGTACGTTGTACTTAATGTATTTAAGTTTACACAAAAATACGTACAACTGTTCTTGTATTTAGAATCCTGTTAATACAAAAACTGTTTACAAATACGTATGTACACATAGTTACTGTATGCAAGTACACATACCGTACGGACTTGCCGGGCGGTCAGGTACTAGTTATCACAGTCTCCCCTTGTTAAAGAAATTTCGTCCCGAAATTTAAGCATAAAGATCGGTCTTTACTTCTCGAACAGGTGGGGATACTTGACTTTCATGTTGTCCTCGCGCTCCCAAGTAAATTCTGGTCCACGCTTGGAGTTCCATCGAACCTTTACAATAGGGATACGGCTACGCTTCAGTTTCTTAACTTCACGTTCCATAATCTCTACAGGTTCTTCAATGAAGTGTAGTTGCTCATCAACTTGTATTTCTTCCAATGGTATGATCAATGACTCATCTGCTAAGCACCTTTTGAGATTTGATACATGAAACACATCGTGTACTCCACTGAGTTCATCAGGGAGTCTGAGTCTGTATGCCACAGGACCTATGCGTTGAGTAATCTCAAACGGTCCGACATACCTAGGTGCTAGTTTGCCTTTAGCCCCAAAACGAACTACGCCTTTCCATGGGGACACTTTCAGCATGACTCGGTCACCCACATCGAATTCCAAAGGCTTGCGCCGTTTGTCTGCGTAACTCTTTTGGCGGCTACGTGTTGCTTGTAATCGTTGTTGTATCTGGGCAATCTTATCAGTAGTTTCCTGAATAAGTTCAGGCCCAGTTATTCTATTGTCTCCCACTTCGGTCCAACAAATTGGAGACCGACATTTTCTACCATAGAGTGCTTCAAAAGGAGCACAACCGATGCTACTGTGGTAGCTATTGTTGTAGGAGAACTCAATAAGAGGTAAGTGTGTGTCCCAACTTCCACCGAAGTCTAGGATGCATGTTCTCAACATATCCTCTAGGGTTTGAATGGTGCGCTCGCTTTGTCCATCCGTTTGTGGATGATAAGCAGTGCTCAAGTTAACACTTGTCCCTAGGGATTGTTGCAATGATTGCCAGAACCGCGAAGTAAATCGACTGTCCCGGTCTGAAATAATAGATAATGGCACACTGTGTCTCACTACTATTTCATCAATGTATAGTCTTGCTAACTTCTCCATCTTGTACGTTTCTCTGATCGGTAAGAAATGTGCGGACTTGGTCAATCGATCAATGATGACCCAAATAGAATCATATCCGCTGGAAGTGCGGGGTAGCTTGGTAATGAAATCCATAGCTATTTGTTCCCACTTCCATTGTGGTATCTCTGGTTGTTCCAGCAAACCCGAAGGTTTCTGATGTTCTGCTTTGACTTTGGCACATGTGAGACATTTGCCAACATAAGTGGCAATGTCTTTCTTCATGCCCGGCCACCAATAAAACGACTTAAGATCTTGGTACATCTTATCGGCACCAGGATGAACTGAATAACGTGTCTTGTGTGCCTCGTCAAGAATGAGTGTTTGAAGTTCATCTACTGTTGGGATCCAAACACGATCCAGATAATAGATAACTCCGTCTTGTTTTGTCTTGAAGTGTTTCTCGGCTCCACAATCGAGCTCGCGTTTCAGGTTGTTTCTTACCACTGCTTCCTGTTGTGCTTGTAAAATGTGATCTCTCAAACTGGTTTGCACAGTCATTCCCATAGCACGAACGCGTAAAGGTTTGACTCTTTCCTTCCGGCTCAAAGCATCTGCAACAACATTTGCTTTGCCCGGATGGTATTTGATCACACAATCGTAATCGTTCAGGAGCTCAACCCAACGTCTCTGTCTCATGTTAAGCTCCTTCTGATCAAAGATGTGCTGTAAACTCTTGTGATCTGTGAAGATAGTGCATTTGGTACCATAAAGGTAATGTCTCCAAATCTTTAGTGCAAAAACAACAGCTCCCAGTTCAAGATCGTGTGTCGTGTAATTCTTCTCATGTATCTTCAGTTGTCGTGAGGCATAAGCAATGACTTTGTCTCGTTGCATCAAAACACATCCGAGTCCCTGATGGGAAGCATCACAATAAACTACAAAGTCATCATTGCCTTCTGGGAGTGTTAAGATTGGAGCATTGCACAATCTTTGTTTCAATGTCTGGAATGCCTCCTCTTGCTTATGTGTCCACACAAAAGGTTCAGACTTCTGTGTGAGCTTGGTGAGAGGCAAGGCTATCTTAGAGAAATTCGAGATGAATCTCCTGTAATAACCCGCCAATCCCAAGAATGATCGAATCTCCGTTGGTGTCGTAGGCACATCCCAGTTCTTGATTGCTTCTACCTTGGCAGGATCCACATGAATACCATTACTGTTAATCACATGACCCAAGAACTGAACTTCTCTTAACCAAAATTCACACTTGGAGAATTTGGCATAGAGTTGTTCTTCTTTCAGAAGCTCCAAAACTGTCTTGAGGTGTTGCTCGTGTTCCTTCTCGTTCTTTGAATAAATCAGTATATCATCAATGAAGACGATAACAAACTGATCTAAATACGGCTTGCACACCCGGTTCATCAAATCCATGAACACAGCCGGTGCGTTCGTCAAACCGAATGGCATCACCATGAATTCGTAATGACCATATCGAGTACGAAAGGCCGTCTTTGGTATATCTTCTTCTTGAATACGGAGCTGATGATAGCCTGATCTCAGGTCTATCTTTGAAAAGTACTGCGCTCCCTGTAACTGATCAAACAAATCATCAATCCTCGGTAACGGGTACCGATTCTTGATGGTGAGTTTGTTGAGTTCTCGATAATCAATGCACATCCTGAAGGTTCCATCCTTCTTTTTAACAAAAAGAACCGGAGCTCCCCACGGAGAAAAGCTCGGTCGGATGAACCCTTTATCGAGAAGTTCTTGTAACTGATTAGACAACTCCTGCATCTCAGATGGAGCGAGCCTATAAGGAGACTTAGCTACCGGAGTTGCTCCTGGAATCAAATCGATTCGGAACTGCACCGATCTCTCGGGTGGCAGTCCCGGTAAGTCATCCGGAAATACTTCTGCAAAGTCTCTCACAACTGGTACATCTTGAATCTTGATTGCCTTCTTGTCTTTCTGAATCGCATGAGCTAGAAATGCAACGCATTGTTTTCGTAAATACTTGCGAGCCTTCATGCACGATATTATCTTGACACTGCGTTTCGCTTGGTCTCCACGAATCTCCAAGACCTCATTGTTATCCACAGGAATGCGTAGTAGTTTATCGGAACAGATGAACTCAACTCGGTTAAGAGATAGCCAATCCATCCCGATAATGATGTCGAAACTGCCCAGCCCCATCGGTATCAAGTCGATGGAAAATGTGTGATCACCAAGTGTAAGTGGGCAATTCCTAAATATTGTGTCTACTATAATCTGTTTGCCATTTGCTATCTCAATAGTATAAGGGGAGTCTAACAGTTCCTTAACATAATTAAGATGGCATGCAAAGTCGGATGAGATGAAACTCTGATCCGCACCAGTGTCAAATAATATGGATGCATAGAAGTCAGATAAGAGAAATGTACCCGTAATAACATTCGGGTCCTGTCGAGCGGCAGCAGCTCCTATCTGAAAGGCTCTTCCTCGCGGTGCTTGAGCCCCTTGTTGGTTCCTCTTGGGACAATCCCGAGAGAAATGTCCTGGTTCGCCACAGTTGTAGCAAGACCTAGGATCTGCAGTAGCAGCAGCAGTAGCTGCATTGTTGTTTCTGTTCTGAGTCCTCGGACTCCTGCAGTAATTTGCTGTATGACCAAATCTCCCACAGTTGGTGCAATGTCTGCACGGAACATTTGGCAAGTGATGAAACTGGCATGAGTTGCACAGAGGTGCAGTGCCAGTGTATGGCTTCCTGATCTCCAATGGGGGTGGCTGGTTGCGCATCGGAGCTTGAGTAGTGGCAGCAAAGTTTCTGGCCACCTTTTGTCTCTTAGCCGGACGTTTGTCCGACTTCTTGGAAGTTCCAGCCTTGGCTGAGTCAGCCTCCTTCTTGAATGCTCCAGTGGTAACCATCATGTCTGTTAGAGATGCTAACAAAGTGACAGCTAACTCCATGGTAGTGGGGTGGGCAGAAATCACATGCCCCCGAATGCTGGGCGGTAATCCACCGATGTACCGCTCTATTCTCTTTTCTAGTGTCGGCACCACATCAGGTGCCAAAGTGGCAAGCTCATGAAATCTGGTGGTGTAAGCCAGATGTCCACCACCAATCATCTCCAGGTTGAGCAGCTCAGTTTCAACCTTTTTCAGTTCGTTTCTTAGGCAAAACTCTGCCCTCAGCATAGCTTTAAAGTCATCCCAAGGCATTGCCTGGGCCTCATCTCGACCTCTGATCGCAACCTGAGCGTTCCACCAAGTTAACGCTCGCTTGCTAAATGATCCCGCAGCATACTTAACTCTGTTCTGTTCAGGACAGCCACTGATGTCGAGGGTAGCCTCCATCTTCTCGATCCACTGGATCAGTCCGACTGCACCCTCACTGCCACTAAAACTGGGTGGCTTGCAACCTACAAAGTTCTTGTAGGCATAGTCCTGACTCTGTCTGGTGTTACCGCTGCCTTCTCCTGATGAGTTGGCAACGTTGTTGCTGTTGTTGGTGTTGATTCGGTTCATCATGTCTGGGATTACCTCCCTCAGCTGACTGGTCAACAGAGTGGCCAGTGCAATGGTAGCGGGATCCAGCTGATACGCCGGTGGTGGCGGGGGAGGAGGTGGAGGTGGTTGTAGATGTGGAGGAGAGTCTGGCGGTGTCGGTGTAGATGAGTGCGGAGCTGAACCTTGGGTCAGGGGTAGCAGAGGTGGTTGTCTTCTCGGCGGCATTCTGATCATAACCGAGAATAAATCGGTTAGTGCAGTGATCAGAAGCATAAGACATATGCAAATAAAATCCTATATCATATGATCTCTACATGAGGGTCCCTAGGTTATAGTCTAGGCCAAACCGTTTAAGTAATATGACCTATATTTCTCTATAACCATGGCTCTGATACCAATCTGTCACACCCCGGGCCGGCGGGAACGGATCGGGTTTTCCCGTCGGGCGGAAGGTTCCCGGGGCGCGATATCTTTGAATGATAATCAAATGATCAGATTGTTTACATAGCACATGATAAATAAATGAGAAATTTCTAACACATCCATGATATAGAATTACAAGATTAAATTACACAGTATCGTTCATAATTTAATCAAGTAAATCTACCAAAAAGAATCAATGTAACTATATCTTGTATATGTACAAGATATACAAAAGATGATTCATATCCTTGTTCCCAAAAGCATGCAACACAAAATAAAGCTAGGTCTTCTAAAAGTTCACTAGCTAAATCCTTGCATGACAGTATCTACACCTGTTCATCACCTGAGAAACATGTATTTAAACGAAGTCAACACTAGGTTGGTGAGTTCATAAGTAAGTTAATGTAAAAACCTTGATTCATTCACATGCACATTCACAATGATAATATGTTACTCGTATGATTATCCGATTCACTTGTTCATCCAATGGCTCCTCAATAGTTATAGTCACAAGTACTATATCATCCTAGTAGTGTTGCTTATATATAGGGCATATGTAAGGGAACTAAGCCCTAGCCAACATCCCACCACAACACCACTAGAACTCCACACTACTTGTAATACAACTATTGATTCCCACTCTCAATTCACATGTTTATCTCTTCCTTGATCACCTGTGTTCTCATGTATAGAATAATAATATGATAACGTTGCAATTATCAAACTGAAGTATTAATAACCAGTAGATGTGTTAAGGATGTTAGATTTATTAAATCCATTCCTTAAATTATTCTATAGTTGTGGGGTTAACTTTTATGTGACACTTTTAATTATTAAAAGTGTTAGTTAACTGTTCATCATGTGTCTCCAAATGTAGCGTATAGAATCCGAATGGAATCCATTTTAACCCTCACGTAATCAGATTAAAATGCATTCCATTCTCTCCTATCCCGCCGTGTGATCCCAAAGTCTCCGTGTGGGATTGTCCTCATGTGTTTATCAAAGTTGAATAAGAACTTGTCTTATTACATTATGATAATCATTTGTAAATGATAAGAATCCCATGAATTTACGTTATCATGATCATCATTTACTGAAATCCGTGTGATCCCAAAGTCTCCGTGTGGGATTGTTCTCGTGTAATTAACAACGTTGAATAAGAACTTGTCTTATTACATTATGTTAATCATGTGTAAATGATAAGAATCCCATGAAGTTACGTTATCATGATCATCATTTACTGAAATCCGTGTGATCCCAAAGTCTCCGTGTGGGATTGTTCTCGTGTAATTAACAACGTTGAATAAGAACTTGTCTTATTACATTATGTTAATCATGTGTAAATGATAAGAATCCCATGAAGTTACGTTATCATGATCATCATTTACTGAAATCCGTGTGATCCCAAAGTCTCCGTGTGGGATTGTTCTCATTAAATAATTAGGTGTAAATTGCCTAAATATTTGCTCATGTGGAAATAACTAAGTGTTATAAGCTATCATCTTATAACTAAGTTATTCTAATGTGTTGATGATTAATAAATTACATTATCATAATCATCTGAGTTTCCCTGTTATCTCATAATCATACAAGCATGCATACAATGATAAACGATAATAAACAATTTAATATTATCTAAATCAAAGTATAAATAACATGTTACGCAAAACTTTTAAGTAAATAAAAGTAAACATGTTTCTCAGCCCCGAGCGTTAAAATCAGTAAAGATTAAAGTAAAAGGGGCATATGAACTCACCTTGTTGATGTAGGGTTGACTTAGCTTAAAAAGAATAAAGACACGCGCTCCTTGATTGTTCTTGTAGTAGTTTTCAATTCCTGTATTGATTTCACGATGTATTCATCTTATAAGTATTGATTTTTATGGATTTTGTGCGCGTGTATGTGTTATCCTTAGAGTTGGTTAACACCCGCGAATCTTGACCTTGGTCTCCATTCGGCCTTGCTTAGTCCTCAAAGTTGTTGAAATCATATTCATATAAAGTTTGAGTCATCACTCTTTGTTATTGATCTTGTGTCCACTTGAATTATGATAATATTAAAAGAATTTTAATTATTAATTTAAGTGTGAGTTTAAAGGTTATCAACCTTTAATTTCTTGCAACTTAAATTATTATCATAACTCTAGTATCATTATAGACCAATTGTTATTACTTTGCAAATTTTCTTGTCACCTTGTATTTAACCGTGGTTATCATGATTCTATGATTTCTAGCCAAATTAACCTTATGAAATTGTTTACTTGCTTTGATAAACAAGTAGCCGAATGCGTGTGTTAACCAACTTGACCACAACATTAAATTGGACTAGGTGATTGGGCTACAACATATGTGAAGACCGATTATGTCTCATGGGCCGCGCGATGAGAATGTTGGGCCCACTATAGTTGTTTGGGTTGTTCAAAGTGATTAAATTGGTTAAATGAGTGTTGGGTCGATTTCCTTAGTTGTTGGGCCGGGTGTCAATGATGTGGGCCGCAGCAAATGGAATGGGCCAGGGGATTCACTCGGGCCTCTCTTGGTTATATTGGGCTTAGACAACAAACGCAAAGTTGGGCCATGTACCTGGGCCGCATGGACTGTCATGGGCCAAGGAGGGAAATTATTGGGCCTAACAATACTGGTTCATTAAATAAAAAAAAATGTTGGGCCACGTAGATGGACATAAATTGAAGAATCTTGGACTGAAATTAGCTGGTTAGGCTATATAGCTTGTAACCCAGCGAATCCTTGTGCTAATCAGTTAAGGTTCGTTCACATGGGATCCATGGTTTCGTCGAGCAAGAGTAGGGTTCGGCTGGAATACTTGGTTCGCTGCCATGACTAAGGTTCGTGAGTTGTTTTGCGGACACAAGGTTCGGCTGAGTCGCACAGTAAAGGTTCGGGATGTTCAAATGGTTCGGGAGTTGATGCGAAGGTTCGCCGGAGTCATAGGGTTCGTCTGACTAAGATGGTTCGCGGATGGGGAGGAAAGGCTTGGCTCTAGCTGGTTCGTTCGTCTAGGGTTTGCCCGAGACCCATGCAGGTTCGTTGGTGTTGTAAGCTGTATATGGTTCGACTAAGGTGTTGGGTTCGTAGGTGCTGAATGGTTCGTGAGCTTTATGACGCAGCAGGGTTCGTCGAATGAGCTCAAGAAGGCTCGGCCAACAAGTGTTCACCCGAACCTGCAACCATCACCGTCACAGCCGAGTCCTATGCTTCCAGAACCATCAGCACGCCATGGCAACCCAGAACCAATCCTCGAAGGGTGTAATGATCGGGAGGGGAAGGAGAAAGCCGGTTGTACATGTGGTTCAACAAAATGTGGAAAACCCTATTTTTCGGACTTTTCACAGCATCATACCTCGTTTTTCAGTGGTGATAAGCTTAGATCCGTTGTACTTTCATGTATAGGACGTCGAGGGCTACGCGTGGGCGAAAGAATCACTCAAATCGGATGAGAAATGAAGGAGATATGCTTGTTTGAAGGTGTAGAAATGGTGAAGGGAGGGGGTGGCCGGAATTTGGAGTAGGAGAGAGAGAGGGAAGATGTAAAATGAGTAAATAATAATCATTTAGGGTTTTTATACTACGCGTGGTGTCCGGGTCCATTTCGGTTGCTCGGTTCGCGTTTTCGTCGCGTAACCGGAAATTTACGCGAAGTTAATAACAAATAAATAAAATTGCTATTTTAATTAATTTAATGAGTTTCAAAATTGTAACAAAATGTTTATTATTTTATTAAATTTATTGTCGTTTCGTGTCGTGTTTCGTTTCGTTTCGTCAAATCGCGTCACCATCGCGCGTATTCGTTCGAATCGTCATTCGAACGAACACGACGATGGTTTTGCTTTCCGACTTTTGTTTTCTACTTTCCAGTCATCATTTCAGAACGTTAAACTCACAGATATGTTTGTGTGAATCGTCACCCACGCAAACACACTGTCAGTTCGTTATTCTGAAACGACACTGCAGTTTATGTTTAAATTGTGTTTCCTCACTGTCGGACTCAACTAAACATCCTGTTTTCGCATTGTTTTCACTTTGAATTGTCGGCCATCTGATTCCTGTCATCTATGGACATCAGATCGCAACCGATTTGTTTCTGATAATTGTTTGAACACCATTGTTTCTCATGATTTGTTGTGTTAACTGTAATTAAGTTTTCACTTAATAAACACAACTAATGTTTCAAATGTACGTTGTACTTAATGTATTTAAGTTTACACAAAAATACGTACAACTGTTCTTGTATTTAGAATCCTGTTAATACAAAAACTGTTTACAAATACGTATGTACACATAGTTACTGTATGCAAGTACACATACCGTACGGACTTGCCGGGCGGTCAGGTACTAGTTATCACAGTCGTAGCTCGAATGGGAGGTGAAGTTGTTACAGGTTCGTTGGGAAAAGGGGCTGTCGAACCATCAGCATCACGTAGCCGAACCCTAAGGGGGCTTCACGAACCTGTATGGTTCGTTGAACCTCAGCCGAACCCTTATGGGGATCCCACGAACCTTCACCAAACCAATGTGCTAGGAACGAACCATCCATGATCGAACGAACCCTCCATGCAAGCAGTCACGAACCCTAGAGCATATGGCGACCCTTTATGCAGCCGAACCCTACAGGGTTCGTGGACGTATCAGCCGAACCTTAGGGGTTTCCACGAGCTATCACCGTACCCTTATACCCCCAGCTTGGATCGCCGAACCATGAGATACCCAACGAACCTTCTATGCATGCAACGAACCCTGGGTGTGTATCATAAGAACCGAACCTTGTGGGTTGCTTGGCCGAACCTTGTTGAAGTTCTTAAGACCGACGAACCTAGACTCTTGAACCTAAAAGGTTCGCTGCCCAAAGTTGGCAGCCCATAATCCTTACGGCCCAATTAAATTCCATTCGGCCCATTATGATTCGAAGTGGCCCAATTGATTAGTTACCTTCGGTCCACATTAGATCAAGCTCAACAAGACTTTAGGCCCCATAACTCACTCATTTGGCCCACGAGATCCATTTCGGCCCAATACTTAGCAATTGGCCCAATATTACCTTTGGAACCTTATATGGCCCATATACATATTGGTTGGCCCAACATCACATCCAATTGGCTCATTTTTAACCTAAGTGGCCCATGGCCTTAGATTAAGCCCTCATGGGTTCATGGGCTTAAGGCCCAATTGTGTGGCCCTCGACTTATGATAATTGTGAATTGATCATGAATAGGTTAAGTTGTAACTTAACATAATCATGAGATCAATTCATAATTCCAAAGACATAACAAATCAGCATCGATTTCAAAATACATGTTAAACGATGGTTTATCAAACTCATAAACACATGTGAGGTTGTGCAAACAAGTTTGTGCGTAAAAGAACATGATGCATTCAATTCATTTTCAATTTGTAATCAAGCAACCAAATCATGACTTTCAAGTTTTCACAACAATCATAATCATGAGATCAAGTTCATATTATCACAAGTCAATCAATGAATCAAGGTCTATACAACTATAAATCTTATATCTTATGTATGATTACAATTATATAGGAACCAGTTAGAAGTCCTGTTTGCTACTTGCTAATTTTTATAGTTCAGAGTCTACTGCAGACAGGTGAGAACATTAGCCCCTCTTTTTACTGTTTTTTTTACAACTGTTTTGGGGTGGAACACGTGATCATATTCTATATTACATTCATAATTCATGATACAAGTTGTTTGCTATATTACAACATTACAGGTTCATTGTTCAAATCCAAGGGATCAATCAACGGTTTTAAAGGATTTATCAAATATTAAACTCTTTCTACTAAAATGATTTTATAAAGGTTCTTTGAACTGTTTTATAACAGAATTATTCAAATGGTTTTATAAAAGATAAACACTTTTAAATAATGGATTTTATAAACTCTTTTGTTATAAACTCGTGTTTTCTGAGTAATATTCTATAAACCTTGTTAATTTACAAGGTCACTATCTTATGTACTAAATCAAGGATATTAAAACAAGGTATTCAAACATTGGTTTTCATGGTGATGTTCAAACAAATGATTCGTTTCATGGTGTCAAACAAAGGATTCAATTCATGGTATTAAATCGAGGTTTTCAAATCATGTTATCAAATAAGGCATTAACACGCTAGTTTAAAGCAATGTTCAAAAGCATGGTGTCCATTGTTGTAAACAAACTTATAAACGCATCAAGTTTCATATTCATTAGCGTTAGTACTGGGTGATCACAACAAGGGAACGCGGACACACTGGTTCATACCAAAATGGAGTTAGCTTTTAAATTTGTTTTATAAGCTAACTGCAGGTTTGGTTTCATTATGGTTTTATCAAAACTGCTGATACATTTTCTAACTCCAAACGTAGCTTGGGACTTGATTATATGTTGGCTTCATTAGTAAATAGTCTTGGACTGTTTACACTTGTTTTACATACTTGATGTTAGTTTGGGTTGCAGCTCATCCATGTAATTAAATTGTTGCTTTAACATACCTATGCCTTATATTACAAATTCATGTTTACAAAAGTTAAACCTATTGTTCTCACCAACTACCTCTGTAGTTGACAGTTACTTTTCACGTGTTTCAGGTAATCAGGTTTAAAGCATTTTAAGGACAACTAAGGAGACCGATTAAGATAGAACAAGATGAAGAAACATGCTAGGATGGAATAGAAACACATTAAATCCTAATTGTTTAATTGTCTTGTTTGAAGTCTTATTTTGTAAACTATATTTTGGTTCTGTAGTTGTCATTATTTTGGTAGATAGTTGTCTGTAACTAAACGACTTTCTAAATATTATGAAACTTAGTAATCCATTGTGGTTGTTCTTATTCCATACTTGTGCATGATTCAACTGTTCATACGTCACCGCGCCGTGGATTCCGCACGCGGCGCAGGGGTGTGACAATAAGGAACTTGCATGCATGGGTTTATTTAATTGATGTGTGTGCATGTGATTAATACAAGTGTTAGTTATAAATAATGAAGAATAATGAAGCCAATTGTGGGGTAGAATTTCTATAACTAAGGCCATTAACACACATTAACAACTTAAAATGAGTTGTTAACATGAATAAATAGGATATCTATGTCATATGGTTCAAACATTTTTGGTTATGATCAAGGAAGAATCAAAAGTTATCACTTGGGCCTAAGTGGGCCCCATGGGGCTTAATCAAGCCTATCATGCTTTAAATACTTACTTAAAGTCAAGTAATGATATTTTGATAAAAACTACGGCATTGTGAATTTATTAACTTAAAATTTAATAATTTTCTAAAATCTTGTTTAATTTGAAATGTAGTTTATAAATGTCATTGGTTTCTTTTAAGTTTATTTAGTTATAAAAGTTAGCAGTAATATCATTGATTTGGGATTTTGTTGTAAAATAGACAATATAATTGTCTGGATTTGAACTAAATACAAAGGAGACTCTGCCCAAATTTTGTAAAATTTATCTTAAGTGTTGTAATTAAACATGGGGTTTGGGGTCATAAAAGGGTAACTAAGTTAGATTAAATCATAGATACACTTAGTACTAGGACACTTAGTTACACATACCAGGACAAAGACTTAGATACGACGACTACTACGCGTACTTATTATATTCGAATTCTTATAAAATAACTCAGGAACCGAATAAACCTAAGCTACAACAAGAGCGCGCATATTGTGTTAGATCAATTACATAGCAGCACAGGTGAGTTCATTGCCCCTTTTCTAAACATTTTTGTTTTAAAACGCGGGGCTGAGAAGCATGCGTAAACTGTTTTATTTAAATTGTTTATTTAAATGCTTTTATTTATTATATGTTTTACATATATATGTTGTTGATACTCGTAGATTCATGTCTAGGTAATTATTAAACAGATCAAATTATCAAGTTAATTAAAGTACTCTTATGAGTAATACTTTAAATTTAAACTCTAAATAAACCCTTAGTCCATCAAGCTCAAATTCAAGAATCTAAATTCAAAGTGAAATCAAAGGAACTGAAACAAAAGATCATATTCAAAGGAAATCTAATTTCAGTGTGGGATCTGAGAACAAAGAATCATAATCAAGAATCAATTATCATTGTGAATCATGGAAATTCTAAAGATCAAGATCAAGAGACTCAAGGAATCAGAAATCAAAAATGTGTGTGAATCATTGAAATAATGAAATCATTACAAACTAATGAAATCATTAATATTTGAGTTAAGGTGGATGTCAGTTGTATAGGGAATCAAGACCACGTGTAACACACATATAAAGTCCCCTTCAGGTATAGAAGACTCTTGTAGTCAGGCTATACAGGCAATAACATGAACTATCAAATGAGACCAATATCAAAGTCATATCAAGAGAATCAAAGAGATCAAGAATCAAAGGATATCCTTAAAGTCCTGACACATACAGTAGGCCAGAGGGTCAAGCTGATACGGGCAAAACATTAAAATCCCGGTCAGTTCAGGTATACTCCTTGTGAGTTATGCCTGGCATGGGTCACGTGTGAGAGGTTACAACTTGGACAACCACCAACACCTAATTCTAATTGATTGAGTCAAATAAGGCCCAATCATCATGTCTTAGTTGTATTTAAATGTTTTATTTATTTATTTAATTAAATATTTAACATTTTATTTCTATTACTAACTTTTGGGAAATCATGTATCTATGATGATCTCAAGAGAATCAAAGGTAAATCAAATTTTGGAAAGCATAATCTAAATCAGAGGTGTGTAGGGTAAAAATGCTTAATTATCATTAACAACAGTGTCATATGCGTATTAGTATGTGGTGGGACGGCGTCTGGGCGGGTTTGTAGGCTCGACTCAGGGGTATGCCCTATATATAAGCATACCGATATGGATATTACATGTGAAGTTAATGAGGTTAGGGTCTTTACCGAAAGAGGTTTTCAAATCATTTTCAATTACTAAATTATATGAACTCACCAACCATGTGTTGACTTTATTTTTGCATGACTTCTCATGTGACGAACAGGTCAATTGAGGAGTTATTTCTTTGGATTAGGTTATCTGATAGAGGACCTAGCTTTTTGGACCTGCATATTTTGAAGCATCATTATACAGTTTATTTTGTATATCTTGTGCAGATACAAGATAGAAGATTTATGATGTGATAGTAGATTTACATTGTTAAATTATTAACTTAACTGATGTAATTTAACTTTGTAATTCTATTTTATTTTAGCAAGTTTCTCATTTATATATCATGTGCAATGTAAACAATCTGATCATTTCGATTATCACTCTCGATATCGCGCCCCGGGAACCTTCCGCCCGTCGGGGAAACCCAATCCTACCCCGCCGGCTTGGGGTGTGACATACAAACTGGTTACAAACTCAAAGGTGCAAAAAGGGTGAAAACCCTAGAAAACCGAACATTCTCTCTAAAACCATGATGTTTGAGCTTGTTTTGGTGTGGATCCTTTGTACTTTCGTGCTCCTCTAGTTCCAAGGTTCGTTTTGACACAATGAACGTCGAATTTGGCGAGGATTTAGCTAGTTTGAGTGTATATTCAATGTAGAGAGAGAAATCCAGGTTTGGAGAGAGGAGAGAGAGAAAGCTTGAGCTGGAAATGAAGGAGAGAGGTGCGTGTTTAGAGATTTTATAGTTCGGGTGGATTCAGGTGTGTTCGGTTTCGTTCATTTTTGTTTTAACGCGTCTTTTTCGTAACGTTACGTAATTTTACGTAAGTTTATAAAAATAGAGGTTTTTAGATCTTTTTAGGTGGTAATTTATAATAAATATTCTAATGACCTTTTTATTATTTTTAAAATTTCGAAAACGTTTATTTTAAATGTTTCGTCGAATCGTATCATTTTCGTGCGTATTCGTATAGATCGTCACTCGTACGAACACGACGAAAACTGTACTCTCCGATTTGATTTTCTAGTTATAAGATATCATTTAGAACGTTAAACTTACAAATATATTCGTGCGAACTGTCACCCACACGAATACACTGTTAGTTTAATATTTACTTAACGACATCCGATCCTGTTCTAGATTGTATAACCTCCCATACGTTCACACATAATAATAACCTAATTAACATACCTATCATAGATTTGTGTTGTCAAATGTACTTCTGCTTGTTAAATCTTGATTCTTACAAAATGTTCATGAATTATTTCATATTGTATTCACATAACATGCATTACAAATACGTTTCGTACATGAGTCTACTGTGTCACACCCCAACCAACGGCGAGATATGTTGGGGCGAGAGTTTGATTGTTCATAACTCATGGTGCTACTTTGTAAGTTTCAATAGTTAATAATCCAATTTCATTCATAACATAAAATCATTCAACATCCACATTGTTCAAAACAAAACAAATCATTATCCAACATTACAATTCAAAACCAAAGTAAATAACATTGTTTATTTTATTAGCTAGGTCCAAATAGCTTATGTGTGTCTTCATCCAAGCCACTAACATGTTGCACATATAAAATAGAGTTTTGTTCAACTCTTTGCATAGTTGTTGAGATTCTCATACAAATTGATATAAGTATAAAATAAATAAGATGCAAAAATAGTCTAATAAGAATTGATCTATATATATATATATATATATATATATGTTCCACAATGTTTGATAATATGATTTTGGCAATTTCACATTTGGTAATATAATGACAAAAGTCATTAAAGAAAGACTACTAGTAATACTCATTGTTTTTGACAATTTCACCTTTAATATAAACATTGACATAAGTCATTTAAATTAAAGGCTACTAGTACTAATGCATTGTATATGATAATCCAATAATAATAAAACATAGATATACAAACAAATAGGTAACACATAACATTCAAATCTAATTTTAACTTAAACTATAGAATTGCATCATTGTATTTGTTTATGAGTCTAGAATAACATGTTTGATAATACATGTGCAACATCCCAAAAAATTACAAAAACGTAAAAAGGGAAGTATAAGAAAACTCACATGTTGTTGATATAGAAATTCTGAATAATGCTTGATTATGTTTAGGAAGGGATGAATCAAAGATCAACCTAAGTATATAGAAAATATAACTTAGATCCTTCTAAGTATATGTTTATGTTTATCTATGTAATTTCCTTTTGATATATGTTTAAAATAATAGTTTGAAAAGGTTTTATAACTTTTGTGATAAAATAATTAAAAGTGTTTAAAATATAATAATAAATAGAATAATGTTTTTTTAATGGTTTATGATAAACTAATAATTTACATATGTTTATATCTTGTTAATAACTTGAATTTATAATTAAATTTAGAATAATTAGAAAATGACATATAAATACTCATAAGTTTAAAATGATTTAAAAGAATATGATATCTTTAAAAACATATGTATGTTTGTTAATATTCTTTTGAAAAAATGTATTTGTATTATCATAATATAAATCTCAGAATATTAAAATTATTTTTTTGACTCTTTAGATTATTTTTATAAATTATATTTATGTTTTTAAAATTTAATTAAACAATAAAATAGAAACTTTGTAAAATAATAATCCAAAAAGAAATTAAAAACTCCCATAATGTTTATATATTTGATTTATAATTTCTGGAATTTTTTTAGAATTTTTAGAAATGTTTTAGTATTTTATATATATTTAAAACTATTTAAATAACACTTAAATAGCAAAATTGTGACAATCCGACTTTTTACACTAACCTTGTTAACGGGAGATGGTGATAATGTGGGCCCAACAGGACAAATGTAGGCCCAACAGAGCCAATGTAGGCCCATTGAGATCTAGGGAGGCCCAATTACAAAATCAAGGCCCAATAAGGCCAGTATAGGCCCAATGAAATTTAGGTAGGCCAACAAGGCCCAAGGTAGGCCCATATATAGTTATGAGGCCCAATTTGATTAGTTAAGCCCAATAATGTTTCAATTGGTTCAATTGGTGACAATTTGATATTATCGAACTAACTTTTAACAAGAATTTGAAGAATTTGATATTAGAAGGTTTAAGTTTAACAAAATAGAGTATAATATACTTAGATTATAAGAAATTGATTTATGATTAAGTTAATTACCCAAATTTTGACTAGAAAAGTCAAAATTCGGCCAAGAAGGTTGGGGGAATTCGAAGGATGCATCAATAGGCTGTTAATCATCGAATTAAATGTTCATGTAACTCATTGTGATAATGATTAGCCATTAATCATCTGTTACAACTTGTGAAAGGGTCGAATTAATCTCAAATCACAACCAAAAGGCGTAACCGTCACATGGTTACATCAAAACTATACAATTCGATCATATTACTCGCAATTGAAACTCAATATCCTCTAGTCGGCACTGTTAGAGAGTTTTACATTCAAGAATTTGATCTAAGAAGTCAAGAATAGTAGAATTCGATCGAGGGTAAACCGAAACACAAGAGTATAATCGGTTTGTGTTAATTCGGTTATATTTCACTAAATTGAGCATTCAAACATCTTGGTCGGCATTATTAGAAGATTAAACAAGCAGCAATTCGAGCCTAACAGTGAAAGATAGAGAATTCGAATTGGGGGTGGCCGAACTTAGGGCTCAAAGTGGTTCTACTACAATTCGACATCAAAACAGGTTAGTAATCTATCCTAAACCTTCTAAAAGGGTCGACTAAGCTTATCCCTAACTGTAATTCGTTTAACATTATCGAATTGCTAAAGTTCTAGTTCTAGGGTTCTTGGTAAAAACGATTTTGGGGATTTTGATACAATCATATTTAAGAATGAAATTAAAGTATATAGGTAGTTTCAGAGAAGGCCGACTAAGGTTAATCCTGAATCAATTTTGATTAATAACATCGAATTGTTAGATTTCGAGTTCTAGGGTTTAGACACAAATCGTTTTGGGGATTATGACTTAATTGTGTATGATATTCAAATTAAGTAGTCCAGACAACTTCGAAAATGTTATTTAAAGGAAAGCACTATAAGAATTGGAAACAAAATGATCGAATTTGATGATTTTGAATTTAGGGATAATCGGTTAAGTTCGAAACTGATTAGAATGAAAAAGTCAGACGTTTTTGATTATCATGACCAATTGGACACACCTATATGTTCGATTAAGATAGAAGAACAAAAGCCCTAAGAGTGGGTGTTCAATCGGATTCGAAATGGTGATCAATTAAAGGTTTATTGCTTCGGCTATAGATGAACAAAGGGAATCATATCAGAGTGGGTTTAAAAGATTTAATTCCAGAAGGATATCGCGATACCCTAGCGGGGTTGACTGGTAAGGAGCGTGTGTTTGGTTTGGGGGGTCCCGGGTTCGAACCCGAGGGCTGCCGGTTTTTGGAATTTAAGACCATTTTGGTTTTTAAGTCATAACTTGTTCATTTTAGACCCGTTTTTATCCGTTCGAATTGCGTTAGAACCAGAATTAAATTCCGGAGGTCTTAGAATGATAAAATTCATGTTTTAATCCAAAAATGAAATCGCGTATAATTACGATTATTTAAATAAAATCAAATATGATTTTATTTAAACGATTTCAAAGTCACACGTATTTGCGTATACATATTCTTAACACTTTAACATACGTGTGTTGACACGTATGTTATTTCAAGCACAGAACGACATTTCGAATAACTTTAGGTTATTGTTTAAATCACAGATTCTTCGTAGAGGATTTCTACGCAAGTTCACACGTATTTGATCATTCTACTATTATCAAAGGTGCGTACACGGCCCCTTTCTTATTTTAAACTGTTTTGGGGGAGAAAACATGTGCAACAAACTATTTTTGGATACATATCACTTGCATGAGTTATCTGTTTACATTATGTGACAACATATCAACTTGAAAGTCCTTACACACCTCGAACCGTTTAGTTTGCTGTAATGCAAAGCGTGGTAGTTGGAAATAGATCTATTAGGTTTGACAAACCTCACCTGGTAGATGGGATCTACGCAGGTGTTTGACTGACCAAACACAATTATTACTATTGTTGTGATAGACAATAGTGGCAAGGCGAAAACATGCTATAGCATGGCAATCAGTCAGCTTCGGTGTCGAACACGTATGTAAATAGTTTATATGACTAGCTATCATGACTGTGCATTTGTGATTATGTTATCTACAATCTTGTTATTCAAACTGCTGTTTTGAACATTGTGATTATTGAAAACCTGTGTTATGCACCAACCATTGTGTTGACTTGATTTGCATGTTTTCTCAGGACGCTAAGGCGCGCGTTACAGCTGGCATGGACTAGGAAGATAGAGTCTCATGCATTTTAAACACTTTGAATTTGAATTTGAACATTTGAATATTTCAGTACTTTGGTTTGTAATGTTTACTTTCCAACTGTTTATGATCTTAAACGCTTCCGCAATTTTTTGTAAACTCTGAATGTTATGTTTTAAAGACCAACGTATGTTTTGAAATTCATATAGAGGTCTTCGCTATGTCTAATGATCTGAGATCCTGGTTTGTCACGCTCCCAAACGGTGTGATTCCGTTAGTTGAGATTTGGGGGTGTGACAAAAATAATATAAAGTAAATCCAAAAAATTCCCAAATTTTTTACAGAATGTTAAAAGTAATATTTAGAATTTATGGAATTGTTTAAGAATATTTGAAGTTCATCTGGTTAGTAAAATAAAAATAAAAGGAGCAAAAAGGAGTTTAATCAAAAACCCGGTCAAGCGTGAGCAGTGTTGTAAAACTCGGCCAACTCGGCCGAGTACTCGGCGAGTACTCGGAAATCGGCCACCATCCGAGGCGAGTTCGTGCAAGTCGGCCCCCTGTACTCGGACACGGCCCAACTCGGATTTACTCGGATGTACTCGGTCTACTCGGGTCCAACTCGGGGCAACTCGGATTTTCGTGGTTTTTGATTGATTTTCGCTATTTTTGCCAAAATTTCAATGTTTTTCACTGATTTTTATTGTTTTTTACCTATTATTGTTTGACTTTCACTTTTTTAGTGGAGATTTCTAGTAAGACGGGATTTTCGCTTGTTTTTTTACCGATTTTAACATGTATCTTTTTTTATTTTTATTGCTATTCACTTTATCTGTTATAAATAGTAGTAAACTTATAATATTTGACATGCATATAATTTTCTAAAAATTATTTTCTTTATAAATTATCATATCCGACTACTCCCCGAGTACTCCCCGCCTAGGCCGATTACTCGCTACTCCCCAGTCAACCGACCTGGCAGCGCCTAGCGATTTCTCCAACCATGAGCATGAGTCTTAACCATTGGGCTGGGAGGGATCATATATGAGATTGTTCCATGCTAATTCCTGTTAACCAAACGCTCAAATCGATCATAGTTTGATAAAAGCCCTAACTCAAACTCTATCCAAATTCGATAAGTGGAGCGATTGTGGGAGTTTGTTTCTTTAGGGCTTTTGATCTGCAACTAAAACCGAATGTATAGGACTTGGAATTACCTGATTTGGTGAAGTATAGGTCGAGTTCGATCTCCTCCTCAGTCGCGACCGGTTTCGAGATGTTTCTGGATGTTTGAGTCGATTAGAGAGCGATTTGGGAGTGGGGTTTCGTTCGTAATGTTGAAATGTGCAGAATCCCTATGATTTTGATAGGTCTTATATTCAAATTAATTGATTTCAATTGTTGAGTTAAAGAATACGTTCGAGATAATCAAACGATGCATTAAAGTTTGTTATTATCACGGTTTAATGGTCTAGGGGCGTTTGGTATCACGTTTTGGACATGGAGCTTCGAAAACCCATTCAAATGGTGGCTAAATGGGTCAGATTTAGTGGTTTCCGGCTCTTGGCCAGAGTGTGGCCGGAATCCGGCAAAGGGGTCGCCGGGAATACGGGGGTGGGGCTGGTAGTAAATTCAACTTTTCAAAATTTCCATTTTAACCCCTTGTTTATATCTATGTATCATTTTTCCATAAATCTTTTATAAAAGATTTTTTATTTGTAAACATAATTTAAATATTTTACCCAACACTTTATAAAGTTAATTATGATAAAAGTTTTATAAATATAAAATCTTAACTATTTTAATTAATTATTTAAAATAGTTATATACATAATTCTACAATTAATGATTATTAAACTTTTTGTTTATATTACAGATATATATATATATATTAATTATATAACCATGATTATAATAATATCAAATACTAATAAAATTTTGTTATGTGTACATAATAATGTATAAAATCACCTTTTTATTTAATCAAGTGTTGTGCCTTTATCACTTTATTTTGTATTATTAATTCTTAATTTAGTTCAAGTCTCATAAAATTAATTAAACAATACCCAACAAACTTTATTTTATTTATAATTTCGACACGATACATTATTGAAAAACCCTAAATGTTATATATTGTACAACCTACTATTTATTCCTATTGTTCAGACACTGTTGTCACACTACGGTCCTTTGATGTCTCATCCAAGCTCCAATGCTTCCAATGGCACCAAGAATGAAATATACGACTTTGGAAGGTGTCAACAGAGGGTTTGGGAGTTGCTTGACGGAGCTTTTGGTCGAGTTTGTTGCTAGAACTTCGGGTATGTGGTAAAGGGAAGAAAGAATGCGTGGAGAATGGGTGGTATTTATAGATTTTTAGTAGTCTGGGGCTCGTTGCGTACCGCCAAGGGAGTTCTTCGAGACTCTCGGCATACTGCTCAACCCCTCGCGTACCGTGACAGATTTCGCCAAGGTGGGTCGCGTACCGCGACGGGTCTCGAGCAGACCCATATGCCCATTTTCAATTATTCGGTTTGTTTCTCGTTCGTTTTACGTTTAGTGTTCATCGTTTTCTTTTGTGATAACACTTAAGCACGTATGAGACACGTTCATTCGTTCGTTTTAATGTTTCGTTAGTTCATCAACATTTATGTAACAAGACAAGTGTGTGATCCAGTAATTCCTCGAATTATCGATTCGTGATTGTTTATGCTCGACTTTGTTAAACGTTTGGCACACTGGATTAATCATAATCAATGTGTAATGTACGATTCGATAATTCCCCGAACTATCGTTTCGCAATTGTTTTTGTGTTTAACTCACTTAATTTATCCTAATTAAGTGCAATGCAAGGAATATGAATGTGATAAAGTAATTTGTTAGCGTTGCCATTTACCTGAAATTGCTGGGTGGCACATAAGTAACTTCTTAAAGACACCATTACTACATTAACTCATATACAAAATACAGGTTTTAATTCATCAAGTGTGTTCAATCACAAGTCCCGTAAGATATCCGATCACATACGCCTTTACCCTTTCTTTTCACCTGAAAAACACCACATTTAAGTCACCGTTAGTTCTTTAGAATTGAGTAACCTGTCACACCCCGACCGACGACGGAATACATCGGGGCGCGAGTTTGATTGTTCATTAGTTCATGGTGCTATTAATACGTTTGAATATTTAAGGCATTCATTTATTAACATTAAAACATACATTCATTGATAACAATAAACAATTACAAGCATTTAAAGAATTACAAGGATTAATTTATCATTACATTTGTAATCTAACATTTGTTTAAATTAAATCTAGGTCCACTATGCTTATCCAATGTCTTCACCATGTCTTCATCTTAACCTGTTACATATGTAAAATAAAATTGGGTCAACTATATGAATAGTTGGTGAGTTACCCATACAGTTTAATATATATATATATATATATATATATATATATATATAAGAATATGTTTAAAAGTTTAAATGCAAACAAAGTCTAAATTAATAAGACCTAAAGCAAGTATACTACAAGTTTAACATGATTCTTTGGCTCTTTCGCCTTTACTAACTTAATAACACAAGTCATTAAATAAAGGCTACTAGTTACAACAATTGAATTTAGGCTCTTTCACCTTTGCATTTTTAAATAACCAAAGTTATTGTGCAAAGACTGCTAGTCACTTTGACTTTAGGCGCTTTCACCTTTGCAATATATAATATCCTAAGTTATATTGCAAGGGCTACTAGTAACATAGACTACACATAGAATAACATGATAATACCTTGAATATAAACTAGTAGGCATACTAAGCACATAAGTCAAACAACTTAGACTAATAGTTTGTATCTAATTGATTTTGACTCTAGAACAAAGTTTGATTTGAATAATGACATATGTAATATCCCAAAAGTACAAAATGTAAAAGATGGAGTATGAGTGAAGCTCACTTGGATTGTATAGCTTTGCCCAAAGTTTCTTGTCTTGGAATTATGAGAAGTTGTTCACACCTTAACCTAAAGGCAAGAGTCATCTTAGTATTTCTTAATGTTCAAGTTTGATTTCCTAACAATCTATAGCATACTATGAAAATCCTAAATAATTTGTCTAAGGTTAAATCGTACATGTGGATTATAATAAATAATCCCTTTTGAGTTTGGGGAATTCCTAGCATTTGATTATCTCCTTCCATCCATTTACTTCCTTATTTAACAAGTTGGATTGTTTAAAATTAAGTTCAATATTCGTGTGTGGAAGTATTTATTTCAAGAGTTCACGAAAAATCGATCTTATGGATTGTAAAATTTTAAGTCCACATATATGAAATAATTTTTTTATAATCAATCTATTTGAAATATTTGTTAAGAATCATAATTATTTCCTAGAATAATTATTTTAAAGTCATTCACTGTTTCGTTTATAAAAACTCTCGATCAAAAAAATAATAATTTATTTAAATCAATATTTTATTTAAAGAAAACTGTATATATACTATACTATTCTATTACAATATTTAAAGGTTTTAAATATTATGTTTAAATAGTGTCATAGGAATTAGATGAAATAGAATTGATAATATATTATTTGATAGTATGTAATTATACTATTAAGGTTTATTATGTTTAAATATGTTGTTCCAAAATTAATAAAGTACGTTACTATATAATACTTTGTTTAAAATAAATATAACAAGTTAAATGAGTAAGTTAAATATATGTCATAAAAAAATGGTATGAGCTTTTCAGTTTAATAATATTTATTTATGCGAATTTCTGAAGAAGGAAAAAAATAAATAAATAAAAGAAGGAAGGATGGATGGAATAGAGGCTGGAAAACAAAACCGGCCAAACTTGCGCCGACCAAGGTCCGAACTCGGGTCCAAGGAATGGCTAGGGTCTCTCGATTGTGTGATTAACCGGTAGGCTATAACGAATCATCTGGTTGAGTCTCTGTTCTAATATATTTAACATATACAGAACTGGCTTTCCCCTAAATCCTATAAACCCTAATTCTTTGTGCTTCGGATTCTTTTGAACCACTGCTAATGAGTGTGAATAACCATAGGGTTATCAATCTTCATTGTAAACCGAACACAAAGGGTATTAAACTTACCTGTTTTGATGATGTATTGAATGAGTTCGAGTCCGAGCAGTCCTTGCGATCGTCTCGGGTTCGAATCACACTCTAGAAGCCTTGTGAGCGAGTCTCTGGTGCGCAGACAGTTTTGATTTGTGCAAAGAATCTTAATGATGTGTCTAATTTGATCCTTTATGCTGTTTTTTATAGCTTTTGAATTTCCGGTTCGTCGTGGTATCTTTGGGAAGGATTTACGAATTTAATTGAAATGATTTCACTCAATCGATGATTGAGGGCTGTTAAAACGTGGAAATCCTTTCCAAAATCGTTCATGTCGAGCTGTAATTGTTCTGTATTCACGCGGCTTCAGAAGTGGGTTGGAAACCGGGTCATGGGTCACGAAATGGGTATAAGGGTTGGGAAGAAGGGAGCTAGTTTGGGCTATTGACACTTTCAGCCCCCTTATGTTTTTATTTACCAGTACAAGTCAGTAACAAGTTTCATTATTTGTCAAAACTAGTCCTTTCAAATTATGAAATATTTTATAAAAACTCTTTTAAGTATTTTATAACTTAAATGTGTTTTATAAACTTCATGGATTTAATATATATATATATATATATATAGGGGAAGGTTCCCCTAAAAAGTCTATTTTGTCTAAGAAGGCTAAGAAGGATTTTAAAAACTTGAAAACCGACTCAAACAAACCCCGATTGAATTAATTTTTACATCATTGGAACCGGCTTGTCGAACCCTAAAACCCAAACCTTAAATCGTAAACAATAAACCCTAATACTAAAACCAAAACTTTAAAAACAAATCTTTAACATAAAGATACAATTTAAAAGCTAAAAACCAAGCCCTAAAACCCAAAATCTAAATCTAGTTGTTAAAACGAAAACTTAAAATCTAATATTGTAGGGTTCGATGAGACGGTTCCAATGCCATCGAAATGAGTTCAATCGGAGTTCGTTTGGGTCGGTTTTGGAGATTTTAAAAATCCTTCTTAGCCTTCTTAGGCAAAATATACTTTTTATTTGATCTTTCCCCTATATATATATATATATATATATATATATATATATATATATATTACACCTTAATCATAATTTTAGTGTAATTATTATTATTATTATTATTATTTATCATTTTTTTTCAATATATAATGGTTATTACATTTTATGATACGCAATTTTTTTATTTATTTGCTTATTTATTATTATTTTTATTAATATAAATTATTATTTTCTTTAATTATAACTCATTAATATTAAAAATTTAAATTCGAAATGGAAAAACCCTAGGTTACGTAACCACCCCTCATATTTTCCCCAAGAGCAAACAACCCTTACGGTGGATTATAATAACAAATCGGGGTTAAAAGTGGCATTTTTTTCTTCCGAAATTCCAGGTGCTCTAGGCTCCCAGGCCGTTTGTCCGCGTCGCTCTTTTGTCGGCTTCTAGCAGCTTGTAACTTTTGTTGTATCTGGGCTATCTTATCAGTGGTTTCCTGTATAAGCTTAGGCCCAGTTATTTTGTTATTTCCTATTTCGGTCCAACAAATCGGCGACCTACATTTCCTACCATACAACGCCTCGAATGGTGCACATCCGATGCTGCTATGATAACTATTATTATAGGAGAATTCAATCAATGGTAGGTGCGAGTCCCAATTCCCACCGAAATCCAAAACACACGTCCTTAGCATATCCTCTAGGGTTTGAATGATACGTTCGTTCTGCCCATCCGTTTGTGGATGGTAAGCGGTACTTAAGTTAACGCTTGTCCCTAGGGATTTCTACAATGATTGCCAGAACCGTGACGTGAATCCACTGGCCTGTTCGGAAATAATGGACATTGGCACACTATGTCGTACCACTATTTCGTTTATGTATAGTCTTGCCAATCTATCCATTGTGTAGTTTTCTCGCATCGACAAGAAATGAGCAGATTCAATCGAGCAATAATTACCCAAATCGTATCGTGACCACTGGAGTGTGGGGCAGTTTGGTAATAAAATCCAAAGCTATTTGCTCCCACTTCCATTATGAAATTTCAGGCTATTCCAGTAAACTTGACGGTTTATGGTGTTCTGCTTTCACATTCGCACATGTTAGACACCGATCGACGTACTCCGCTACATCTTTCTTCATCCCTGGCCACCAATAAAACTTACGTAGATCTTGGTACATTTTATGGCGCCTGGATTCACAGAGTATCGAGTCTTGTGTGCTTCATCAAAGATGAGTTTTCTCAATTCATATACCGCAAGAATCCACACGTGATCCTGGTAGTATATAACTCCATCTTGTTTGGTTTCGAATTGTCTTTCAGCTCCGCAGTCGAGCTCTTTCCTCAGATTCTTTTGTTCCACTATCTGTTGTTGAGCTTGTATGATTCTGTCACGTAAGCTCGTTTGTACCGTCATTCCCATTGCTCTTACGTGCAAGGGTTTGACCATTTCCTTCCGACTCAAAGCATCTGCTGATGTGTTGTAAAACACATCTGTTTATCCAATTGATTTTGTTAGTTTTTGTACAGTTTTGTTTAGTTTTAGAATCGATTTTAGCTGGTGCTTCACAATTTGGTAATTTCATGCTTGCAGGTAATAAACATGCGTATTTGGTGCTAAAGTACAAAGAAATGAGCTCCCGGTTGGGCTAGGACGGACCTGGAATCAAAGAAGGCCAAAAACTGAAATCTGGAACCCGTCGAGCTACGCGACGGTTCATTCAAACCCTGTCGAGCTACACGAGAGGTGGGAAAGACGAAAATACCCTTTGATATCCCTCGAGCTACGCGACGGATTTGGAGGTAACCGTCGCACTACGCGACAGACTTAAAATCGCAGATAATCAGTTTTAAGCCAAAAAAGTCGAGAACCCTAAAAAAAATAGACACTCTTGGACGGCGTGAAGCGAACTAGAAGGATGAAAAAAGGCTTTTTCAAGGTGAATCGAAGGTTAGGAAGGCTAAGGATTGAAGATTGAAGTCTTAGGATCAAGGAATTCGGGTGTACTTCATTCGGTTTACTTTGTTTCTTTGTTTTCCTTTGATTCCCATGTCTCTCGTTTACTTTAAATAGATTATGAATTGTATTCGTATGATGTTTCTTGGCTAATCTTGTAGAACTACCTAGGTTTTGATGATTGCACATGTTTGAAAATAGTTTTGTAGAGCCCAGTGTACGATGAAGACTGACAAAGTCAAACAATAGAGAAGTCAAAGTCCAGATTTTTGACCATTTTCGTGTACAGTAATTTCGAGTACATGTGTAGTTCGAGCACTCGAAGTTATTTTGTGTTAAACTTCGAGTACACCTAGATCTAGTATAAATAGACGTATTTTGTATAGATTTAGGTTGGAATCCCGAGGCATTTGCTCTCTAGACGTATTGAGGCACTTGTACTCGAATTTTCAGTATCAATACAAAGATTATATTTTTCTACTTGCTTTCTTGATTCTAGCTTGGATTCCGCACTTGCTAGAGTCTATTGATGATGATTCAGAAGATAAAGTTTAGTTCTTGATCCGGTTTGAGACCTACAAGTGGTATCAGAGCTTGAGTGCTCTTTTCATCGTCAAGGTAACAACTTTCTTAAGCAAGATTAGTAATTTATCAGTCTATTCTACTCCATCTAGCTACTGTGTGAATTTGGGACTCCAGATCTTAAGAAATATTTTATAAAATTTTTTTAAGTATTTTCGAGTTCGGAATTTTCGAGTTCAGCTATTTACAGTACAGATAGAGTGTTCGAAAGGGTGTTAGAAGTTCGACTACAAGGACCAGTGAGTTCAACAACAGGGGATCTTCGATTATAGTTCTGTTCGATTACAACTAGGATCGAATACACAAGTTGATTTCGAATACAAGGGAGTTTCGACTACATATGATTTTCAAGTACAAGGTTAAATTCGATTACCAGGATTTTTCGAGTACAGATTCCTTTTCGAATACAAGAGGATTTCGATTACAAGGGTGTTTGGTGATCTGTTCTACAGGGACTTCGTGAACTACACTTATAAATTTTTCAGACATGGAATCTAAGAATCTGACTAACCTGTCCAATCTACTCAATCTGGACAATGAGATCGGCACCGGAACAAAGCCACCAAGGCTCGTGTCGGGAGAAACCTTCCAAGATTGGAAATTCAGATTCCAATCCTTTATCAAATACACTGATCCAAAGCTTTGAAGATCCATTGAAGAGGGTCCTTTTGTGCCCTCATACCAGAGTGAGATCAATGGTCCCCTTGTTCCCAAAGATCCAGAATTGTACACTGACAATGACATCCTAATGATGGAAAGGATGAAAAGGCTTATGCTTCAATTACAATGGCTTTATCGACTGATGTTGCTCATGGATTTAAGGAACACAAGACAACAAAGGAACTTTGGAATGCTTTGGTTGAACGGTTTGAAGGAAACGAAGACATGCGAGAGAGCCGCAAGGATATGCTTAGACAAAGGTTCAATATGTTCAATCACATCAAAAGAGAGTCTCTTGAAGCACAGTTTAATAAATTTACTCATCTAATGACTGAGATGATAAGTTCTGGAATTGAGATGACCAAAGGAGAAGTAAATAAGAAGCTTCTAAACTCACTGCCTTACACTTGGAATTCAAATTGTACAACAATCAAAAGAACAAAGGATATGTACAAGACATCTCTGAGTGAGCTGATCTCGATCATCAATTCCTATGATATGGACGATAAACAGAGAGCACTAAACCATGCCAGCTCGATGGGCATTGCACCCGTGTCTGAAAATTCTGCTCTCCTGTCAGCTATCAATCTTCAAGCTTCAGGGATGCAACATTATCAGTCAACTTCATCGCATTCAATCCCTTTTGAGACTGCATTCCTATCATCTGGACAAGCTGGATCAGTGTCAAAGATCAAATCCAGAGAGTGAATAAAATTTGCTGTTGTTTAAGGGTTTTATGAACAGCTACAATGCCTTCATAGCAGGAGAGTTAGCACCTGCAAACCTAACTCAGGATAACTTAGTGCAGATAAATCCAGCTGATGTGGAGGAAATGGATATCTCATGGCAGATGGCAATGGCTGTGTTTCGGGCAAAGAAGTTCATTAAACGATATGGAAGGAATAGCTTTGGAAATAACCCGGGAAAGAAACTTGGATTTGATAAGTCAAAGCTGCGGTGCTACAACTGTGATCAACCAGGTCACTTTGCCAGGGAATGTAAGCAGCCAAAAGTGGCAAAGGAAGGAGAGAAGAAGCCTGAAGAGAAAACTGTGACTACAACCGCAGGAGGAAGTACTAGCACGTCTAAAGCACTGGTAACTCAAGAGACTGACTCCTATGATTGGAGTGATCAGGTGCAGGAGTTGGAGCTTACTCTAAGTCATGCCTTCATGGCCGAGGTAGACGACAAACAAAAGGAGGTAACTGAAAACCTTTGCTCTACCTCTTGCATAGATAAAGTATTTAAGTATAGGTCACATAATGAATCACTAATCAAAGAAGTAACCAAACTTAAATACTTTAATTCAGAATTTCTTAAAAATGAAGAAAGTTTCAAAAGAAAACTTGAGGCCGAGGGTAGGGATGTGGCAAGGCTTAAAGAACTTTTAAGTGCTAAAGAATCCAACTATCGTGATGCGAGACGCAAGATCGACGAACTCACGATAGAATTGGACCAAGTAAAAAATCTACTTTCCAAAACATCTGTAAAATGTGAAAAGTTTGACTACTCAAGTAAGGTTTTGGAAAACATGGTAAGCATTCAATTCAGGGAAAAGAGGGGTAAGGGTCTTGGTTTTAAGGAGTGTGAACCACCTTTTAACCATAATTACTCAAGCATGCCAAGAATCAACACATCTGTTGATGACTTGGAATTGGATTCTGATCGTGCTTGTGATTTTCCACCAAACCTGTTATGCTCACAGTTGACCCTGTTATGACTAATGATTCTGAGGTTTGTGCAGAAAAACTAAGTGTTATAGGTTCAGAGGAGAAGGAGGTAGAAGGAAGTGCTGGGAGGAGCACAGATTGTTCAACATCTACAAGAAAATTATCTTTTGTTCCAAAAACTGATTTTGTTGGAAAATTTGATGAAATTAAAATTAAGCCTAATGATATGTTGAAAAGTTTTCAGAAGAAATTTGCTATAAATCATGTCTCAAAATCAACTTCCTCTCCTTTGACAAAGCAGGCAGCACCGGCTCATTCCACAGTTACCAAGGAGGAGGGTTCACAGTTGAATCCTAACTGTGAACCTTATGTTCCAACTGGATCCTTGGAACAAGTGTCTTCAAACATATCCTCTAGTCGAAGTAACTGTGATGTAAAGCCTTTTACCCAATTGAATTTCATCAAAAAGTCTGCTGTTATGCATGTGGGAAACCAGGCCACATTGCTCGACACTGTATACACCGACCTACTGAGTTCTTTTATGGGAAGAATCAGAAGGTCACACCTAAGGCTAAACTGGTTAGCAAACATGTGAGGACCGTTCCATCCTCCAAGCCTAAGGTAACCTCTCAAAAGGGAACTCAGTCTCAGACTCCTTCCACTGCTAAAAGGGACATGAAATCAAACCAAACTCAATCTGGTTTTCATAAGCAAAATCCAAGGATTTTTAAAACTAAAACTAACTCTCTTCAAAAATCTAAGGTAAAACCAGTTGACCATGGCAGTGGAAGCAAGTCAAAATTTGTTAAAAACAAATCAGACAGACCCAAAAACAGACCCAAACCTAAAAACAAAGTCTATACGATTTCCAAAGTGCCTAAGTCTATTATTATTTGGGTACCGTTCTCTCGTTAGTTGATTGTATGTGATGCAGGGACAACCAAGCAAGCTTTAAAATGTTTGGTATGTTGATAGTGGTTGCTCCCAGCACATGACTGGGGATTTCTCTCAGTTACACGAGGTCACACCTTTTAATGGTGGATATGTCTCATTTGCTGGAGACAAGGGAGGAAAGATAAGCATGAAGGGCACGGTGACAAATGGAACTCTTAGTTTTGAAGATGTTTATTATGTTGAAGAACTCAATCACAGTCTATTGAGTGTTTCTCAGATTTGTGACAAGAGCTTTTCCACACACTTCACAAACAAGGAGTGTCTCATTCTGAAACCTGGATTTGTAGTGCCTGAGAAGTGGATTCTGATGAGAACTCCAAGGATAAACAATGCCTACATTATCAATATGAACTCAGAGTCATTCACAGAGAATACTTGTTTGTTCTCAAAGGCATCGGAGCATGATTGTCTGTTATGGCATCGCCGACTGGGTCACGTAAATTTGAAGAATCTAAACAGACTCGCCAAGGGAGATCACGTTATCGGCTTGCCTTCTGAAGACTTCTCTACTATTGAAAAATGCATCGCTTGTGCCAAGGGGAAGCAACACAAGAGACCCCATAAGTCTAAACTGTTCAATTCTATCTCTTCAGTTCTCCAGTTTCTTCATTTGGATCTCTTCGGACCAGTCAACGTAATGAGCATCGGGAAGAAGTCATACTGTCTTGTTGTGACAGATGATTATTCCAGATTTAGTTGGGTGTTCTTTCTGGCCAAGAAGGATGAAACACCAGAGATCCTAAAGAAGTTTATTACCTTGATCGAAAATCAGAAGAATCTAAAGGTTAAGGTGATTAGAACTGATAATGGCACTGAATTTAGAAATCAGACTCTTATAGATTTCTGCGATGAAAAAAGGATTGCTAGGCAATACAGTGCAGCCAGAACACCTCAGCAAAATGGAGTTGCAGAAAGGCGGAACATAACGCTTATAGAGGCTGCACGAACCATGCTATCAGAATCAAAGCTGCCAATTTTCTTCTAGGCCGAAGCTGTTAATACAGCTTGTTATGTTCAAAATCGAGCACTCCTGAACAAGCGCCATCAGAAGACTCCCTATGAAATTCTTTTCAATCAAAAGCCTAAAGTTGGTCACTTCAAGTCTTTTGGATGTCCTTGCACTCTTCTTCATACAGAGCCAAACCACAAGTTTGATGATAAGGCAGATGAGTGTTACTTTGTGGGTTATTCATCCAAGAAGGCTGCCTACAGAGTTTACAACAAGAAGACTCGGATAATTGTGGAATCATACTATATTGGTTGGCAAGAAATGAACTCTACTGATGCCGGTTCTGGTCCAAACTGGTTATTTGAGTATGATTCTACTTTTAGGCCTTTCAAAACTACATCCGAGAGCGCAGGATTATCTGAGCAAGCTGATGATGTCTACAGAGGTGATGATGTCGACTATAGGGTTGACTATGTTCCCTGTGATCCCAAATTTTTATCAGTTGATCCTCCAGGCATGTACTATAATGCTCCTCCAAATCAGCCAACCCCGATACATGAAGTTCTCCCTTCAAATTCAGACACTTCTGAGTCTGCTCAGCCACTTCCAGAAACATCCTCCCTTCCAGAAACAGATCAAGTTTCATCCTCCTCCCACCACACCTTTGATAATCCACTATTCTCAGATAACATCCCAAAGGAACATTACATGGATTATGAAGCTGTAGTAAGTGAAACTGTTCCTGTTGACAACATTTCTTCCTCCAATGAAGACCAAGTGAACAACATCAGCAATTTGCTAGACAATCTAACTGTGGAGGAAGTGCCGACACTCTGCATAAACAAGAATCATCCAGTTGAAAATATCATTGGACCTTTCTTGGAAGGCGTTCTAACTCAGAGCCGATCAATTACAGCTCAGAACCTCTTGCCTGAAGAGACAACTACCAGAGGTTAGTCAGGTCCGATTAATTCTTGTTTATATTCCTATTTATTTCGCAGGTTGAGCCCAAGAATGTCAAAATGGCTCTCAAAATTGCGTGGATTATGAAGCTGTAGTAAGTGAAACTGTTCCTGTTGACAACATTTCTTCCTCCAATGAAGACCAAGTGAACAACATCAGCAATTTGCTAGACAATCTAACTGTGGAGGAAGTGCCGACACTCTGCATAAACAAGAATCATCCAGTTGAAAATATCATTGGACCTTTCTCGGAAGGCGTTCTAACTCAGAGCCATCAATTACAGCTCAGAACCTCTTGCCTGAAGAGACAACTACCAGAGGTCAGTCAGGTCCGATTAATTCTTGTTTATATTCCTGTTTTATTTCGCAGGTTGAGCCCAAGAATGTCAAAATGGCTCTCAAAGAGTCCAGCTGGGTCGAGGCAATGCAGGAAGAGCTGATGCAGTTTCAGAAGCTCAAGGTGTGGAATCTGGTTCCCCTACCCAAAGGAAAGCTGCCTATAGGAACCAGATGGGTTTTCAAGAACAAAAAGGATGACTCAGGAGTCATTATCAGGAACAAGGCACAGTTGGTGGTTCAGGGCTTATACCAACAGGAAGGGATAGATTATGAGGAAGTCTTTGCACCAGTCTCAAGACTTGAAGCCATACTGATTTTCTTGGCCTATGCCTCCTACATGAACTTCACGGTATATCAGATGGATGTGAAGACCGCTTTCTTGTATGGAAAGGTAAAGGAAGAAATCTATGTGTGCCAGCCCCCAGGTTTTGAAGATTCTCAGTATCCAGACCATGTCTACAAGTTAGACAAAGCTCTTTATGGTCTTCATCAAGCACCGCGAGCGTGGTATGCTACGCTCACTGATCATTTGCTTGCAAATGGATATACCCGTGGAGCCATCGATCAGACTTTGTTTGTTCGCAAGGATAAGGATGATTTGATTCTCGTCCAAATCTATGTGGATGACATTATTTTTGGCTCCACAAGCTCTGCGTTGTGCAAGGAATTTGAAGGGGTAATGAAGAAGAAATTTGAGATGAGTGCAATGGGAGAAATGACCTTCTTTCTGGGTCTTCAGGTGAAGCAAGATCCAAAAGGCGTGCTGATGCATCAAGGAAAGTATGTCACTGACATTCTGACAAAATTCAAGATGTTGGAATCAAAGCCTGCATCTACCCCCATGGCTGCACGTCCAGTCTTAACTTCGGATTCTGATGGTGAAGATGTTGATCAACACCTATATCGCTCGATGATTGGTTCCTTGACGTACTTGACTGCTAGCCGACCAGACATCATGTTCTCTGTATGTCAATGCGCCAGATATCAAGCAAATCCGAAGGCATCTCACCTGATTGCTGTCAAGAGGATCTTTCGATACCTTGTCGGGAAACCTCGTCTCGGTTTATGGTATCCTAAGAACTCTGAATTTCGTTTGCATGCTTATTCCGATAGTGATTTTGGTGGTTGTAACTTAGATTGGAAATCCACCACGGGAGGATGCCAATACTTAGGAGATCGCCTTGTCTCATGGCAGTACAAGAAACAAACAACTGTATCCACATCTACTGCGGAAGCTGAATATGTTGCTGCTTCCAGTTGCTGCTCCCAGGTTATATGGATGCAACAACAACTCATCGATTATGGATTGAATTTTCTTGACTCTCCTATTTATTGTGACAATGAAGCCGCCTTACAGATCGTCAAGAATCCGGTACAACACTCCAAAACTAAACATATTGATATCCGGATTCACTTCATTCGTGACTGTTTCGAACGGAAACTAATTCATCTTGAAAAGGTCCATACAGATGACAATCTGGCGGATCTTTTCACAAAACCGTTCGATACAGCACGCTTTCATCACTTACTTGCATTTCTCAAACTAATAAGCTTTGAATAAAAACAAAATTTTGTAAATACGTTAAAATTTGTGTTTTGATTATTTTAATTTTAGATCACAAATTTAGGGGGAGAAAATTTACAAAAACAACAAAAAGATTTTGGTTTTTTGAGTCAGTCTAAGATAATCTACAAGTTTAGGGGGAGTTGAGTTTTTGAAAAACTAAGAAAAGGAGATTCTGCCTAGTATTATTCAAGAAAATTCCAAAAAGATTTTATCCTTTCAAAACTTAAGAAAATACAAAAAGAGTTTATTTGAACAAGCAAAGTAAATCGGTCAAATTGGGAAGTAAAATAATTTCTGAGGATCAAAATTTCACTAACTTAATAAGATTTCTAAAGAATAACAACTTTGAATATCTATTATGCACTAAGAAATTGAAACAAGTTTTCCAAATGAAAGAATTAGACTGGATCAAATTAAAATATATGTATAAAAATAAGCGTGAAATTGTGATCATTAGATAATTAGAAATGTGTGACAACTATTTGACTTTTTGTCTAAAGTCCTTGAGTCAAAACTAGATTGTGTTTCAATAAACTTGAAATCGTTTTGAAAACTCGGGTATTTCCTATGTTTTGTGCAAACAAAGAGAGGGAAATATCTACTGAAGCATCCTTTGCTTTGCGTAAGCAAAGACCTGGATGTGTGACGTTAAGGCCAATGTGCTTGCAGATCAGTAAATAAAAGATGCCAATGAGCACAAGATGATAGAACCCCTTCTTGTTCTTGATTCTAATCTAAGAGATCTGTTCTTTTCTTTTCTCACATTAAACTCTGTCAAAACATTTTAAGTTCATTGAAACACAATAAAAGTTTGAAACAAAAGATTTTACAAAATTGATAGGTTGCATATTAATCTAGTTTTACAGTCTGATTGCTCACAAATTTCCCAAAAGATATTTTACAAAAACCTTGATCATATGACTGATTTCTAAGTTATGGATTAACGAGTGGAGATCATTGGTGGGGTATAGTTGTTTAAAAGTTGCGCTTCATTAAGAAATTGCTTAAGACATTAAAATTTTGACGACATATTTGATCCCATGAATTTGACTCAACTAAACCGTAAACTTGCCAAAAGTTTCCAAACTTTATTTTATTTTATTTTAATTTAATTTTATTTTATTTCAGAAAGTTGAAATTTTTTGAAATTTTTGAAATTTTTGAAATAAGTGTACTCGAAATTGAGTACTCGAAGGATGGGTACTCGAAATCCTTCTATAAATACGAAGGTCACCTTCAACTTTGAGTACCAGTCCTTGACCAGCACTTCGAGTACACATTTCTCTCTCTGAGGCGATCTCATTTTCTAGGGCTTATTTCGAAAATCTACTCCGACTATCTTATAGATCATCAGTAGGCGACCTTAGGTATCAAGTTTTATCAAATTTTGACCGTGAATTTGAGAGATAAACGCAAAAAATAGGTTTCGAATACGCGGTTTTCGAATACAGAAGGTTATTGGGACAATTGACCTCGAAAGACTTAAAATTGAAAGGCGATTACTGGATATGATGATCGCCTATTGATTCCGAGCATGTCAAATGAAATTAGAAGTTCTAAGGAGAAAAGTGGATGAACTTATGAAGGCTTATAATGTTCTCGAAATGTATCATTTCGAATACAAAGATTTTTCGTGTACAGCATGTACTTCAGGTACTGGATGTACTTCGTGTACAGGATGTTCTTCGTGTACAGCATGTACTTCGTATACAGGATTTACTTCGTGTACGATCTATGCTTTGAATACATCTTGTAACTTCGAATAAACCTTTTGGTTCGAATATGTCTTCTATTTCGAAGAACACACAAAGATCTGGTTCCCACTATGGGCACTCTGGGAGTCAGGAGAATGCGAGACAACATTTTTGGATATATGAAGATGAACAAGAGAGGAAAGAAGCAGTATACAGGGGAACGTCCATTGATAAAGTTTGGAAGGTTTGTGGGCGATGGTGCAGATGAAGATATGCCAGGAACTCCAGTAGCTATAGTTGCTGAAGAAGTTTCAGGGGCAACTCAAAGCACACCGAAAGGTCATCAGATTCCTTTCTATGGAGAACCATGAAATGAGCAAGGAGATCAAGAGATTGAAAGGACAAGAAGTTCCAGAATCTGATGATAATGACAAAGAAGGCGATGCCAGTGATGACAGTGATGATAGTGATGATGATGATGATGACAATGATGATAATGATGGTGGTGATGAAAAGAAAAAGGACTCCTCTGATAAAAGAGATCAAGGGTCTCCTGATGATGACAATCAAGGAGGTGACACAGGAAATCCCTCTTCTTCCACTACCAAGCCTGCAAGTGATTACAATGATCTTTTTGGAGATATTCCTGATGACATTCTATTCGGTGATAATCTTCAAGGTACGGATATGGAGAACGCAGGACTTGATGACTTCTTCAAGGATCTTCCCGATGATTATCTTTTCGAAGGAATCGGTAAAGAAGCCAAAGGAGACAAACTCGAAGAGGAGCCAGAAAACATTGTGCTTGGAAACGTCTCTTCCGATCCTTATATCGATTATTTGTATGCCCACAAATACATTGATGCACTAGGACAGGATGTCACCTCTCTTCACGAAGTGATTGTCAGTTGGTTTGACAAGAAGAAGGATTGGACACTTTCACCTCCTATGGTTAAAGATACTTGGTTCAAGGAGATGAAAGACGAACATATAGAACATACATTTATTTCAGATGATAGAAACATGTTCGCTGTTCGTAATGACAGGTCCAACGTGTGTTGCTGGATGTATGACAACAAAAGGGACATCTATCTGGTCAAAAGGATGAATGAAAAGGTTGAATACTATAAGAGACCGAGAGATTTCTGTACAATGCCAAAGGTTGATATTCAAAGTATCAACAAAGCTATGTTCTTCAATCCTTCCAAGGACTCAAAGGCTGACCTGTTCGCCAAATTCATTAAAGACCAATGTGAAAAGGACTTTCCTGTGACGCGCACAACAAAGGAAGGCGTTTTGCGTCGACATGTATTATCGATCCAAAGACGAAAAAGCCATGGATATACTACAAATATCCTCCACTGCATGTTGAGATAGCAATGCCATTTTCCCCAAGAGTTCCTGACAATTCTTTGGCTAACTTCGTGTCTTGGTATTTTGATGATCTGAACCTTGTAGCAGTAATCATCAAGAACAAAGATGACATTAATGATATCAATATGATTCTTGACCCGATGGATCTATTGAAGTATGTTAAAGAAGACATGATGAAGCTCCACCAATCTCCAATACGAGTTTATTCTGGATCTGATGAAGAAGCTAAGCCGTTCACTCGCACAGTTGCTTATGCTATGGAGCTGAAACTTTATGCAGGAGCTAGACCACACAAGGTCACTCTTCCTATTGGATGAATTCTCCAGTCTAGGGGGAGTTTGTAGAGCCCAGTGTACGATGAAGACTGACAAAGTCAAACAATAGAGAAGTCAAAGTCCAAATTTTTGACCATTTTCGTGTACAGTAATTTCGAGTACATGTGTAGTTCGAGTACCCGAAGTTATTTTGTGTTAAACTTCGAGTACACCTAGATCTAGTATAAATAGACGTATTTGTACAGATTTAGGTTGAAATCCCGAGGCATTTGCTCTCTAGACGTATTGAGGCACTTGTACCCGAATTTTCAGTATCAATACAAAGATTATTTTTTTCTACTTGCTTTCTTGATTCCAGCTTGGATTCCGCACTTGTTAGAGTCTATTGATGATGATTCAGAAGATAAAGTTTAGTTCTTGATCTGGTTTGAGACCTACAAGTTTTTATCGGTTTTGGATTATGTTTATGTGATGAACTCATGATGTAACAAACTTGGTTTGGATTATTGGATGTGTTATGTGTATCTATGATTGTTTATGGATTGATGATTTACTCCTCATGTGCCTTGGTGAATGTCTTTCATCTAATAGGTGCATGCTAGATCAATTACTCTGTGTTTTTGATTAGTGGATGGTTTACTACGTACAAGTTTACCATAGGGGTTGTTCTCTTGATATAAATATAATAGATGTGCAACCAATCTTAATAGCCGTGAGGTGAGAGATTGTTGGTTTTTCTAGGGTGTTAGATTTACTAGTTTAGAGATTTTGTGAGAAGATCTTTCTAGTTTTGTTTCACATCCATGTTTACTGAATCCAATAGGAAAACCCTAGTTATCCCTTGCACTTAGGTGTACTGAGACTTTCGCGTTATAAGGTAGATTGTCTAGCGGATACAGTTTGAGTATAATTGGATGACCTGTGAGGAAAATCCATTCAACCGGTGGTTTAACGACTTTTAGGACTCTTAGTTGACAATCCTTGAGAAGGGTCAAGGGTGCTCTAAATTTCCTTTGAGTTTAGTAGTTTTAAGATCCCGGTATCACATCTTTTTCCATTACCGATAGATTCTTTGTTAAGCATGTGTAGGATTCATGCCTAGGTAGTGCTCTTTCTTCGTCTGATCTTCGTTTCTATATTCATTCTATTTGGTGTTTTCTCTATAGTTTTTCTTTAAACTATTCGTAGTTTTGTTTGCAAACCCCCCTTCCTTATTATTATTTTAATTAAGCACAAATTTTGTATAGATAAGTCTTTCAGTTTCTAGTTAGCATTTTCTCTAGAAGTCTTTGGGTTCGATATCCGGACTTGCTTAAGCTATACTATCTCCGATAGGTACACTTGCCTGTCTGTAGTTTAGTTTTGAAAGTGTCTAGAGTATTACTTTGTGTCTAGGTTAGTTTTTATTTTTATTATTTTTAATTAAACTACTTTGCACACATCAAGTTTTTGGCGCCGTTGCCGGGGACTTCCTAGTCGATTGTGCTTACTAGTTCTTGTTCTTATCTGTGCATATTTGTGTTTAGTTTGTTTTCAAATTTAATTTATCTTGTTTTATTTCTTTTTGATTGATTTTTTTTGTTTGCAGGTTCGGTAGTGTATGCCACACTTACGCTCACACGGACCGCCACCTGAGCTTTCTTTGCCATCAAGGAGCGATTCGTGGGACTTTTCTGAAGGTTCTATGAGCGACGTAAGTGCTTCTACTCCCATTTCTGCTAATTCTTCTGAGCACACACCACCATTTTCTTCTAGTTCTTCAAATCATTCTAGTCCACGGTCACCTTTTGTTCCATCCATGGAAGAGCGTCACACTGTTCACCAGCAGGCCACTGCGGGATTCACGGGACTTAACAATCCCATTACAGTGCCAAACATAACGAATGAAAATTCGTGGCAAATTCCCTCTTACATCATGACAGCCATTAACAATTCTCAGTTTAATGGTCGTGATGATGAAGACGATCCCGCACACCTTGCTAGGCTCACTCGCATCTGTGGTATATTTAACCTTCATGGTGTCACTGAAGACGCGATTTTTCTTCAGCCTTTTCGTTTCTCACTTGCGGGAAGAGCAGCCACTTGGCTTGACTCGCATCCTCCAGGCACCTTCATAACCTGGGCTAGCCTTAGGGATGCGTTCCTTAAGAGGTATTTTCCTCCAGCTAAGGCCGCCCGCCTGAGAGATGAGATCCATTCGTTCCGAATGGCCCCTGATGAGCCCTACTATGTTTCTTGGGAGAGGTTCCAAAACCTTCTAAGCCGATGCTCCTAGCATGGTTTGTCTGAGTGGGCCCTTGTAAAGAAATTCTACAATGGGCTCACATATGAGACTCGTGTCCGATTTGACACTTCTGCAAGAGGTCACCTCATGGGTAAGAGGGATGTGGCTGAATGCAATGACCTTTTTGAGAGTTTTGCTCAGGCCGAGTATGAGCAGCGGTCTGCAAATAGAAATTCAACTCCTATTACTAGTTCTTTCTCGTCAATGAGGGGTGTTCACCATGTGAACACGGACACTAGTGTTGCTGCTGCTCTTGAATCTTTAGCTAGGGATGTTAGGGATTTGAAGATGAGAGTGGATCGGTGTGAGATTTGCAGAGGTAGTCATGCCATGTCTGAGTGTTTGGTGAGCTAGGAGCAGGCTAACTATTTAGGAGGACAAGGTAGGTTCAGGCACTCATACAACCCCGGATTAGGAAATTCTCAGAACCCCCAGCCTTTTAGATCTTCAGGTAACCCCCTAGTTTTTAGTCTGGATATTCCCAGAATCAGGGACATAGTCAAGCTCCTAGTGGTAGTAATCAGGGTAGCACTTCGGGAGGTGCTGGTGGTAGTATGAGTAGGATTGAAGAATTACTGACTCAATTAGTGGCTAAGGATGCCACTACACAGAAGATCATACATGAGCATGATGTTCTCCTCAAGAACCAGCAATCTGCGTTCTTGGATTTACAGCGAACGGTTGGTGACATAGCAAAACGGTTGGATGAACGGCCCCAAGGCCAGTTCCTGCGTCAGCCCCAAACCAACCCAAACGCCCACGTTAAGGCGGTCACTACTCGTTCTGGAGGAGGAGGGGAAGAGAGATTCATACCACCGGTGTTGGTGGAAGTTGAGGAGAGTGAGAGAGTGGCCCCACCGGTTGATTTAGATGAGGAGGAACGGGTGGATGAAGAAATTGAGATGGAGACTCCTGCGAGGGTGCCATTGAGGCTTGTCCCAGCAAGGACAGCACCTAACAGTGAGTCTCCTGTTGTGAAGCCGGTAGTTGGTAAGCCGGTCATGTTTAAACCCACCTCAGAGATTGATCTTTCCGTGTTCCTTATCCAGCGCGTTTAACTAATCAAAAACATGCTAAGGAATACGAGAACTTTCTTGATATATTTAAACAACTTAAGATCAATATCCCATTTATTGAGGCCCTTCAGCGTATGCCTAAATACGTTAAGTTTTTGAAAGATCTGTTGAAGGGTAAGGACCAGTAATACTAACAGTGAGAGTACACAATACTGACACACGACACGCGCAGACACGAAACCGACATACTTGAAACAATAAACAGTGATGGGACAATTTATGTGTTTGTTAGTTAGGATCATATTATGTATAAACGTACGTGAGGAAATCCAAACTAAAATCATTACGGGTGTCGTTATGTGAATATTAAACATACGGTATATTCGTGTGGGTGACGATTCATACGAATATAATTGTAAGTTTAACGTTCTGAACGATATCCTATAATTAGAAAACCATATTGGAAAGTAACGTTGTCGTCGTGTTCGTATGGGTGACGATTCGTACGAATACGCGCGAAAACGATACAATCTGATGAAACAATAAAATAAACGTTTTTGAAATTTTAAAAATAAATAAAAGATATTTAGTTAATTTATTAGGAATTACCACTTTAAAAAGTTTAAATGTTTCTATCTTTATAAATTTACGAAATGTAACGAAAAACGATGAAAACGATGCGCGGTACCGAAATCGAACGAAACCAAACGCATCCGAACAGACCCGAACTATAAAAGCAACAAACACCCTCTTTCTTCCTCATTTTTCAGCCAAGCTCTCTCTCTCCTCTCCAAATCCCGTCCACCTCTCTCTACACTTTCTCACATTCAAACCTTCATATCTCTCTCATTTCTCCACCAAATTCGACGTTCTAGTAGACAAAACGACCATGGGAACGATAAGAACACAAAATTAGAGATGATCGGAGCTAAAACGAGCTGATGTGGTTGCAGTTTTAGTGAGAAGTTCCGAAATTTGAGGGTTTTCTACTATTCCGGCGAGGTAAGCTTCAAATCCGTTTTTATCACTTCAAATCAGGTAGGTCAACAGTAAAAAAACTGTAGAAACATGTAGATCGTGTTAAGAGGGAGAAATGAAGCTTTGAATCATCAAAAACTGACCAAAAACGAGCTCAAACGAGTTGAAATTGTGGCTGCTGCTGTTGTGGGAGTTTCTCGAACACCAGCACCAATACAGCCCAATTATGAGCATCTAAACCCTACGGCCATGCACCAAATCGACTTAGGAATCAAAGGAACATGTTAAATTGATGTTTGGGTCAGCTGGGAATCAATTTGGAGCTGTTTAAACATGGGTTAACCGGTTAGAGATCATTAGGGTGTTGTAGTGTTAATCGATTTTTGTGGACTATCGATATTAAGATTTCTTTTCCAACACCAAAGCTTCACTAAACGATTTTAACATATAAACCACTGTTTTAACATTCAATTTAAATTTAAATATTTGGGTCTTGTCAAATAAAACCATAGCTTTAAAGGTTAATATCAATGGTAGTATAGATGTTAAGCGAAAACTCAGGATTTATGTGTACTAACTTGGCAACCTTTTGGTTAATTAAACTAAGTCAACTAGTAACTTACATTAATATAAAAGATTTTTATATGGCTAAGTGTGTCAAAGGAATTTAAGAACAACAAGTTGGAGATAAGGAAGTTCAAGTCACAACATTAAGCGTATAGGTTGGTAGTAATATCAAAACTCAACACTTGACAAACTCATAGCGATGGTATTCAATCGGATTATTCAAAGTGAATAACCTTAGTTGATTACCAATTCAAAGATGTGAACACAGGGTCAAAGGAACAAATAAGGACATAGGTTATACTTAGTTAAAGTTAACCTAAGTTCAACCTTGTAAACTTTAGGATATAAACTTATATTTATAAAATTAAAGTTATTATTTAGTTGCATAAAGAAAAGTTAAAAGATTATATTATTTATTTTTAGCTAAAGAAAATAATGTTTTATAAAAATAAATTAACTTTCTTTTGAGTTACAAAATTTTATAACCAAACTTCTTTTATAAGCAGGTTTCCCGTTTTTGGTTCTTCCTTAAGACCTTAAGGGGGATCCGAAGGTTAATTCACAGTTTCCACTTTTGGTTCTTTTACAATACCTTATTAGGGATTTAAGGTAAATTATTCAAGGATTCCCTTTTTGGTGATTAATATTACCTTATGGGGGGTTCTTATCCAAGTTCAACAAGTTTCCCGCTTTTGGTTCTTCCTTAAGACCTTGCGGGGGATCCTCAGGTTAATTCACATGTTCCCTCTTTTGGTTTTGTACGATACCTTATATGGGAACTTCTTTAAACCTAACTTTGAGCTTTTAAATTAGTCTTCATTTATGTTGGGTACGTGTGTAGTACGTCCAATATGATAAGGATAGACTTAAACACTTAGTAACTAATCATAGTTACCCACTAGTAAAATACTAGGACACTTATTCACACACGGGTGATTTAAAACACAATAACAATAACTATAAACACTTATAGTATTCAAAACGTAATTAATCAACTCAGGTGTTGAAGATATTTCTAATACCACAAACGAGTGATCGCGTTTCTAAGTTATTCAAGTGGTCTACAACATAGGTGAGTTCATTTGTTCCTTTTCAAACTCTTTTCGTTTTACTGCAGAACTGAGAAACATGCTAACTGTTTTACTTAAATGTTTTAACTAAATGTTTGAGTTAATCATTATCATGCTCATAAATTGATCATTTTATAAATTTATACTTGTTTACTTTAATTGTTTACAATGTATATATATTTATTATGCTTGTAGTTCTAAGGTTTTATACTTAGGAAAATCCATATTCAAACTTTGGTAAACTTAAACTTTTTCATACAAATACTTTCTCAAACTTCTCATACAAAATAATATTTTTTTTACACCGACTCATACTTTTCACATACTCTTCTCAAACTATACTCATACTTTATATATTCATATGTTTTCATACTCATACACATACTCATACACATACATATACTCATACTAAACTCATACTCGAACTCAAGCTCAACGTATGTAAGTGGTCGGATCGGATCCGGTTGGTAAACAGGTACATGTGCACATGAAATCGAAAAGCTGAAATACTGAATAATCAGCAACGACATCGTAAGACAGACTGATTGGCCACCACGTGTTGACCTACGAAGTCAACCCCCACTAGTCATTCAGTGTTCTTCGTTGTCAGGATCTTGTGAGACAAACTGATTGGCCCTCTCGTACTTACCATTCAGTGTTCATTGTCCTCCCATGTTTTGTAACGGTGGCTAGGATGATTATAATACTATTAATAGACTTTGTGTCTACTAATGGATATCCTCTAACTACGCACCGATGCAGACCCTTACACCCTAGTTGCTTCTGTGGATTGATACTGAATACCATTGGGTGTGTCCTTATGTGATGCCCCTCCATAAATTCAGTTGTCCATAGAAGTGAACTCATAAACCTATTTTCAAATTCTAAGGATGTGGTGTTGGTAGACAGTGAATGCTTAGTTATCGTCAATAACAATATCTTATGTGGCTCGGTATGTGGTGGGCTGGTGGCTGGGCTAGTTCTAGGCTTGACCCTACGTATGCCCTATATATAAGCATACTTGGTTGGATAGGATAGGTGTCATTGGTGAGGCTTGGGTCTTCATTCGGGTAAGGACGTCGGGTAAATTGGTAGGAGTGAAATGCTTAATTATCATTAACAACAATATCACATGTGGTCCGGTATGTGGTGGGCTGGCGGCTGGGCTGGTTGTAGGCTAGACCCTACGTATGCCCTATATATAAGCATACTTGATTGGATGGTATAGGCTTGTTGGTGAGGTTAAGTTGTTGCTCTGGTCGGATGGTAAACTTATTTTCAATATGGTTTTGAAAAAGGGTAGAACGCTTAATTATCATTAAGAACAACATCATATGTGACCCGATATGTGGTGGGCTGGCGGCTGGGCTGGTTGAAGGGTTGACCCTACGTATGCCCTATATATAAGCATATTTGGTTGGATGGAGTAGGTGTTGTTAATGAGGTTAAGGTTTCTATCCAAAGGTTTTTGTTCAAATTCATTTTTATATACTAAATTATATGAACTAACCAACCATGTGTTGACTTTGTTTTCTTACATGTTTTTCTCAGGTGATGTACATGAATAAGCTAAGGTTCAGGATGCATAATGTTAAGCGCTAATTATTTCCACTTGGGATATTTCAGGATCCGTGATATTTCGGGATCAGGGATATTTAAGGATATACGTCGTTACTAACAATTATCTTTGCTTGTCTAATTATGTTGCGATATTTCAGGGATTGGCAGGTTCTCATACAGCTTGGCCAAATATCACGGAAGCAGGCTTCAACTAATTCAACTTGGACGCGGCATCTAAGAGGGATTCACACAATCAGTTTGATGAGTCTCCCACATTTGGAAAGTGCCGGACTATTCGCAACTACCATATGAACGTTGTTGACCGTTCTATTGTATCTTCATAGTATATATACCGAGGCAATCGATTGATATAGGACACTGGATACACACTAAACACACAGAAGCTCACTGACATACTTAGCATCGATCAACTTGTGCTCTTTTTTATATTCTACTTGTTTGAATATTAATAAAATTAGGCAGAGTGACAATTGTCACCTCCCGAGGTTTTTATGCCGGCAATCATAAGGGATTAAGGGCTTTTCCTCGTACAAATCTTGTGTGTTAGCCAGTTACTTTATTTTTGTATTTCGGAATATCCTTAGGAATTGATGTGTTGCAAAACACATCTGTTTTTCCATTTTATTTTGTTAGTTTCGGTACAGTTTTGTTTGGTTTTGGAATCAATTTAGCTGGTGCTTCACAATTCTGTAATTCAATGCTTTCAGGTAATAAACATATTTATTTGGCACAAAATCACAAAGAAACGAGCTCCCGGAGTCGCGAGGACGGACCCGGAAACAAGAAAAGAAGAAACTAGATTTTTGCATCTCTCGAGCTACGCGACGGTTCCTTGAAACCCTGTCGCTCTACGCGATTTCACACCCGAGCCGGCAGGGTTGGATCGGATTCCCCGTCGGGCGGAAGGTTCCCGGGACGCGATATCGTGAGTGATAATCGGAATGATCAGATTATTTACATTGCACATGATATAAATGAGAAATGCTAAGTAGAATGGAATTACAAAGTAAATTACATCCATATCGTTCATAATTTAACAATGTAAATCTATCATAAACATCATAAGATATCTATCTTGTAACCGCACAAGATATACAAAATAATTTTATAATGATGTTCCAAAAGT
>SZYD01001582.1:0-42749 GCA_009363875.1 Mikania micrantha | reverse complement strand
GATTCAACCCATTTCACATTTACCACCTCATGTGAATTGTTTGACTACTTTTCAGTCAAACTTCAAATAAGAAGTTCACACACCGTGAATCATTTATTTCACCACCCCCTTATAAAATAAGAAAATCACAAAACTAAGAAATTTAAACACCTATTGCATGTTATTGTCAACACCAAGTAACTTTAAAACCAATTATTTCACCTTCACACCTCTTATGTATCATTTGACCAATTTCAGTCAAATTTCAATTATGAAGTTCACACCTCTTGTGAATCATTCATACTTCTACACACCACTTGCAAACATACAAATTTTACAAAACTAAGCAAATGTAACACATATTGCATATATTTCCAAACACCAATCATACAAACACCAATTCACCCAATTTACATATTCAGACCTCTTGTGAATTGTTTGACCAATTCCGGTCAAACTTCAATAAGAAGTTCACACCTCTTGTAAATCATTCTTATTACGTCCATCGAATGTAAACATTCTACATTACAATAACTAAACAAATATAACACCGATTGCATGTTATTGTCAAACAACAAATGTACGAACACCAATTCACCCAATTCAACATTCCATGTATATTCCACATATATCTACATAAATATATACATATATGTGCATAACACCATTTAACAACATCAAGTATAATAGGTGGGTGACTTACCTTGCCACGACAAGCTATCCACCACCACAATCTCCTTTTCCGGGCCGTTTGCTTACACTAACACCTCCTTTAACGTTTCCTATTATCACAACTAATAGGTTTAACACAAAGGTTGACTATAACTAGTCAAATTACATCCCATTGACCCATTATCACCAATTACACCTAGATCATAGTCAAATGACATTCTAATCACAAAATTTTCATCTTTTATGATCATAGAAAGCAATTGACATCACCCATCCATTTAAACCCATTGTTAGGTGAAAATTCAAATTGTTAACATTTCATCAAACAACTTGTGTGCAGGAATTCCACCTACACATTTCAATTGCTTCTAAACTCCAACAATCTCCCATTTTTGTTTATAATCAACCAAGTTCAATAATCACACAATTTACCAATTTTATACAACTTCAAATGTTAGAAATCATCATGTTATCATCTCAGTCACTATCAAACACCCATTTTTAAACCTCCTAGTTCATCTTCTTCATGAACCATAAAAACACAAATTTCATCCAACTTTGCCAAACTCCATAAAATGACCAAAAGGTTGTTCTTAGATGATCTACATGATGATTTACAACATATAACATCATCTAAACCTCCAATTTCGGATTTGACCCATCAAACCCACACCCCATGGAAGACCCACGTAAATCTCAACAAAAACCCAAAAATTACATACCTAGATGTAGTTTGAAACAAGGAGAATTCAAGTTTATACTTGCATTCAAGATCAAGGCACAAATCAAGCTTCAAACGAAACTATTTTGACAAGAAAAGTGTGAGTTCAACGAATCAAACGAAACTATTTTGACAAGACAAGTGTGTGAGTTCAACAAATCAAACGAAACTATTTTGACAAAACAAGTGTGAGTTCAATGAATCTAACGAAACTATCTTTGCAAAGTTAATATTCGATGTTCAACGAATCAAGTGTTTGATGAACAACGAATCAAGAGTACATTTGATCAACGAATCTAGTATTCCATGATCAACGAATCAAGTACATCTTGTAACAAAATCAGACGAATCAATAAATCATTTTCAGGGGAAAGTCTGGGAAATATCAAAGATAACATATGCCAACGAAACAAAACAAATCAAGTACGAATCAAGAAATCCTACATTTCAAGAAGTCCTAGCTAGACCGATTGATCTGTAGGTCATATGTTTGCTGATATTTACAGAATTCCCTAACTACTAAGACCCTTGATTGACAGACTAGTCTACTCGAGTTGACCAAGGCCCAATCATTAGGACTTAGATTTCATTAAATGTTTATTTATTTATTTAATTAAGCATTTATAACTGTTCCTACAATTACTGTGGTTGATCATAAATGTGATGAACTTAAGGAATCAACATAGATTCCAAATTGTTGTATTTACAGGAACAAAGAACTGAAGAATCATTGGTTTATTGGTAGGGGTAAAATGCTTAATCGTCATTAACATCAATGTCCTATGTGGATTAGTATGTGGTGGGACGGCGTCTGGGCGGGTTTGTAGGCTCGACTCAGGGGTACGCCCTATATATAAGCATACCGATGTGGATATTACATGTGATGTTAATGAGGTTAGGGTCTTTACCGAAAGAGGTTTCCAAATCATTTTCAATTACTAAAATATATGAACTCACCAACCATGTGTTGACTTTATTTTGCATGACTTCTCAGGTGACGAACAGGTCAATTAAGAAGCTTATGCTTTTGGACGAGGACTTCAGTTAGAAGACTTAGCATTTTTGGACCTGCATATTTTGGGAACATCATTACACAATTATTTTGTATATCTTGTGCAGTTACAAGATAGATATGTTATGATGTTATGATAGATTTACATTGTTAAATTATGAACGATACAGATGTAATTTAACTTTGTAATTCTATCCTAGTTAGCATTTCTCATTTACATATCATGTGCAATGTAAACAATCTGATCACTTCGATTATCACTCAGGATATCGCGCCCCGGGAACCTTTCGCCCGACGGGGAATCCGATCCAACCCCGCCGGCGGGGGTGTGACAGATTGGTATCAGAGCCATGGTTATAGAGAAATATAGGTCACTTATTTAAACAGTTTGACCTAGAATATAACCTAGGGACCCTCATATAGAGAACATAGGATCTAAGCTTGCATTGTGTCTTTTACATTTGGTCATTTCGCTAACCGATGTTCTTTCGGGTATAATCAGAATGTCACCAAGAAGACAACCATCGCCACCTCCTCCTACGCAGGAGATGGACCCAACAGTCGTTGCACTCGCAACCCTAGTTACTGAGTTGATGATGACAGTGCTCCCTGAAATCATCACTCAAGTCATGAGCAGTGAAGTGAACACTCGATGCAGCCTGGAGACAGTCACGAGAACTGAAGGATTTGTACAAGGAGAAACAAGTAAGAAGTCGAAACGGTATCGTCCAAAGAAAGCAAGAGACCCTCTGATCCACACTGAGGCCATCCCTCTATGCCAAATGGTCGTTGCCCCTGAGACAGAGAGTCGTAATCGTTATGCTGGGAAAGCCCCTTTTTGCGCTAGCTGCCACTATCACCACCATGCTGAAATCTCATGCAAGCAATGCACCCATTGTGGTAAGATGAACCATTGGGATCATCAATGCAGATCTTTGATAGAATTAAAATTCAAACAGAGTGCTGGCAAATTTCCTTTATGTGCCGAGTGCGGTCTTCACCATGCTAAGAATAAACTGTGCAAACATTGCCTAAATTACAGGAGGAAGGGACACTAGAGTCGCTATTGTAATAATCCCCCGACTCATAATCAGAACCCTGGAAACTCTACATATCCCCTTCTGGGACACAGCAAGGATTGCTATGTGTGCGGACTGTCCGAACACACTGCACGAGACTGCCCCGTAAGGGTATCTTCGGCAGGTTCTGAGCATCCTGAGGAAATGGTTACCTTACCAGCTTCTGATGCAAATTTGGAGTGGGATGATCCCACAGGTATGCATATTCTATCATGTTACATTTAAATTATTTAGTTGCGTGCTAATTTGAAATGCATGCTCCATGGTAGTTTTAGAAACAATAAATCTAAAGGAAACTGTAAACAAGTACAGTGCAAATTAGTTAATAGAGATAGTGAGCTAAGGAAGCCTTAAGTCAATAAATATTAATTAAATAAATAAAGATAGGGTGACTCCTAGTTACAGTTTAGTTGCTATAGTTAGGAAAAGAACCTTACCTACTTAGAGCACTAAAGGCTCGTAGACATTCAGACACTAAGTTAGTGTGTAGGCTGTCCCTTCTCACCTAGATCTCGTGGAACTTGAATCACTAAGTTTAGAAAACTTCGGTTCTAGGATGTATAAGAAAGGATGAATGTTAGAACTATGTTGTGATCATAACTAAACTAGATAAGTAGATCAAGGGAAATCAGTTGTGAATACAAGACGAAGATATACCGAAGACGGCATTCCGAACCAGATACGGGCATTACGAATTCATGGTGATGCCTTTCGGATTGACAAATGCACCAACGGTTTTCATGGACCTCATGAACCAAGTGTGCAAACCGTATCTAGATCAGTTTGTCATTGTCTTTATTGATGACATACTGATTTATTTCAAGAGCAAAGCAGATCACGAACAACACCTCAGGAAGATCTTGGAGCTGTTGAAGCGATAAAGAACTGGGACACTCCAAAGACGCCAACGGAGATACGGTCTTTTCTGGGATTGGCGGGTTATTATAGAAGGTTCATCTCGAATTTTTTTCTAAAATAGCCTTGCCTCTCACTAAGCTAACCCAGAAAAGTGAACCGTTTGTCTGGGAGCAGAAACAAGAAGATGCTTTCTAGACCTTGAAACAGAAATTATGTAATGCTCCAATTTTATCTCTTCCAGAGGGCTGTGATGACTTTGTTGTATATTGTGATGCTTCCCATGAGGGACTTGGTTGCGTATTGATGCAACGGGACAAAGTTATCACTTATGCTTAAAGACAGTTAAAGATTCATGAGAAGAACTACACTACTCATGATCTTGAATTGGGAGCTGTGATCTTCGCATTGAAGATTTGGAGACATTACCCACATGGCACTAAAAGTACCATATTCACCGATCACAAGAGTCTGCAGCACATCTTTGATCAGAAGGAACTCAACATGCGACAGCGTCGTTGGGTTGACTTCTAAATGATTACGATTGTGTGATCAAGTACCATCCGGGAAAATCGAACATTGTAGATGATGCCTTGAGCCGGAAGGAACGGGTCAAACCCTTGCGCGTCAGAGCAATGGGAATGACTGTGCAGACGAGCTTACGGGACAAGATAATTCAAGCACAACAGGAAGCATTTGATCGAGGAAATCTGAAGAAAGAACTTAACTGTGCAGCAGAGAAACACCTTGAAACTAAACCTGATGGAATGATCTACTACCAGGATCGTATCTGGATCCCGACGGTAGACGAATTGAGAAGACTTATCTTCGATGAAGCACACAAGACTAAATACTCTGTTCATCCCGGCTCTGATAAAATGTACCAAGACTTGCGTGGATTTTATTGGTGGCCGGGAATGAAGAAAGACATAGCCGAGTACGTCGGTCGATGTCTTACATGTGCAAAGGTAAAGGCGGAACACCAGAAACCGTCCGGTCTACTGGAACAGCCTGAGATTCTGCTCTGGAAGTGGGAACAAATAGCTATGGATTTCGTTACCAAGCTACCCCGCACTTCCAGTGGTCATGATATGATTTGGGTGATCATCGATCGTTTAACAAAATCTGCTCATTTCTTGCCAATGCGTGAGACTTTCACGATGGATAAACTGGCAAGATTGTACATCAACGAGATAGTGGTACGCCATGGTGAGCCATTGTATATTATTTCTGATCGAGACAGCATATTCACATCAAGGTTCTGGCAATCACCGCAGAAATCCCTAGGGACGCAATTAAATCTGAGTACAGCTTACCACCCACAAACAGACAGTCAAAGCGAACGTACAATTCAAACCCTGTAGGACATGTTAAGGACATGTGTTTTGGATTTCGGTGGGAGTTGGGATTTCCATTTGCCACTGATCGAGTTCTCCTACAATAACAGTTATCACAGCAGTATCGGATGTGCACCATTCGAGGCTCTCTATGGCCAGAAATGTCGATCACCGATCTATTGGACCGAGGTGGGAGATAACCGCATAACTGGGCCAGAGCTTATTCAGGAAACTACTGATAAGATTGCCAAGATTCAGAGAAGATTACAAGCAACAAGGAGCAGACAGAAAAGCTATGCCGACAAACGGCGCAAGCCGTTGGAATTTAAAGTGGGAGACCGTGTCATGCTAAAGGTATCCCCTTGGAAAGGTGTAGTACGCTTTGGAAAGAAAGGTAAGTTAGCACCACGGTACGTAGGACCGTTCGAGATAATTGAACGCATTGTAACTGTGGCGTATAGACTGAGATTACCAGATGAGCTTAGTGGTGTTCATGATGTATTTCACGTCTCGAACTTAAAGAGATGTCTTGCCGATGAATCACTTGTTATTCCAGTTGAAGAGATTCAAGTGGATGAACAGTTACACTTGATTGAGGAACCTTTGGAGATTATGGATCGCAAAGTTAAACAACTGAGGCGAAGCAGTATTCCGATTGTAAAGGTTCGATGGAATTCAAAGCGCGGACCCGAGTTTACTTGGGAACGTGAAGATCACATGAAGTCTAAGTATCCCCAACTGTTTGAAGAAGAAGCCGTACCTGATAACAACTCTTAAAATTTCGGGACGAAATTTCTCTAACAAGGGGAGACTGTAACATCAGTGCCGGAACCCTACCGGAACAGTGATCTTAAACAGTAACATGAACAGTAAACAAGTACGAACTATATACATTTTAGGGTATTTCATATTCATATTCAATTTTCAATATCATTTTGTACTAGCAAACAACAAGTTCAGAAACATTTAACATAAACGAAGTACAGAACGATGGTTCTTGAGTCAGATAACTATCTGGCAACTCAGAACCATCATGTGATTATGTGTTAGGATTTTATTATGTATAAACGTACGTGAGGCATCTTAGAACAAAACAACAAGAATGTCGTTAAGTGAATGCTAAATCGACGGATTATTCGTATAGGTGACGATCTGTACGAATAAATCTGGAAGTTTAACGTTCTGAATAATATTCTATAATTAGAAAACAATATTGAAAAGTATAGTTATCGTCGTGTTCGTACGGGTGACGATTCGAACGAATACACGCGACGACCGTACGATTCGATTTAAACAGTTAATTAAATAATCTTGAGAATTTTAAAATAAACAAAAGAAAATTAGTTAATTTATTAGGAATCACAACTTAATTAAATTTTATAAATCTTATTTTACAAACCAACCCGAGACGTTTCGTAAATTACAAATAACCGGTATTTTACGCGAAACCGAACGAGCCCGAACCACCGAGTATTTTCGACACATTGAATGTGGTCATAAAGACCACAACCACCACATATCTACCCACATTTACTCACCAAACTCGTTTTCTCTCTCTAGCCTCTCTCTCTAAAAATCTTCCCCTTCTCTCTATGATTTGGAGCTTGATTCAAGCCGGATTCAAGCAAAGTCGGTGTCAAAACGTTCCTTTCATCGCGTAGATCACGAAAGTACAAGAACTACAAGCATTCATCCGTGGATTTACAGGTAAATCTTCACTTTAAATTCGGTTTTTAGGGGTATCATGAAACCCTTTTTGTTTGATGTTGTTAATTGGCCTAAGCACTCACCAAACACATAGATAGATACACCGAAATGATAGGGACATATTGGAAGATAAATTGCAACAGGTTAGGGCTCGGGAATGGAGGTTTTAATACAGGTTCGTGGGTCACCTGCATGAGATCATGTAGTCGAACCTTTTTCTAAGATGCCACGAACCATGGTGGCCTGCCACGAACGTGTGGCTCACTGTCAGCCGAATCCTGACCCACTGCACCGAACATGTGGTCATCAGTCTGCCAATCAAACCCTTGAAACGAATCTATGAACCGAACCTGTTAGCTGGCCACAACTATGAACCGGCGAACCCTACTGGCTACCGAACCTCATGGTGGCCGACACTAGGATGAGCCGAACCATTGGGTAGACGAACCTTAAGAGCTTGCCGTACCTTTAGACATAAAGATGCAGCGAACCTAGGGATCTAGTCTTGAGTTAACCGAACCTACTACAACTGAAAACCCTCTTTAGCCGAACCCTAGGCGATCACGAACCTAGGGTAGTTTTTAGCCGAACCATGCAAGTCTCACGAACCCATGAAATTCACGAACTCTCACATAACCGAACTCTTGAAGTGGCGAACCATTATGTTGGCCGAACCCTTCATGCTGCCCGAACCATTTTCATGCAAACCCTAGAACCTGGACGAACCTTGAGGGTTCGTTGGTGACAAGGTGTTAGCTGAACCCAAGGCAAGCTCCACCAAAAGGTTCGCTGCTTTGGAATGATGCCGAATTTAAACAACCTTAAAATCCGAAATTTCTAAGGTGCATGGGAGTTTATGTACGTATACATGCATGAGATGCACCACGTGTGTGCATGGGAATGATTAAGAGGGCTAAACTTCATGCAAATTTGTTTAAAACAAGCTAAGCCATTATGGTCAAAACAACAAAGTTTCTAAGGTTAGGTATTGGTTTAGTTATTAACATTAACTTAAGGAAAAACATTGATATGAATGGTTAATCTAAACGAATTGGTTAGCTAAAATCTATTATTCAATGATGTTAGGTTAGGATCGATTTGTAATCAAGGACCCTTAATGGGCCTAAATGGGCCCAAGTGGGTAACATAAGTCCATCACGTGTAGACATAATCTCTACTTAAAAACATTGATATTGTAACAAAGGGAATCCAGTGGAGAGACAAAATCATCAAATGGGGCTTAATTGGACTCAATGGGCTTAGTTGAGCCCATCACACATTAATGGTTTATGAACTTAGTTAAATTAGAATTAAATGATTTTCTAACTCTTACTAAATTTAAATGAAATTTACTTATAAATGTTTAGTCAAAGGTTTATTATGATTATTTTGTTGGGAAATTGTTGTAAATGGACAATATAATTGTCTGGATTTGAGCAGAAAACAAAGGAGACTCAGCCCAAATTTTGTAAAAATTTAATAGTAAGTTGTTATAATAAACATGGGATTTGGGGTCATAAAAGGGTAACTAAGTTAGATTAGATCATAGAATCACTTAGTAAAGTAGGACACTTAGTTACACACACCGACCAAACCTTAGACGCGGCGACTAATACGTATACTTATAGTATTCGAATTTCTTTAAAACAACTCAGGAACTGAAGATACTTAGCCTACAAACAAGAGTGCGCATTCTGTGATAGTACTTTAGACATCAACACAGGTGAGTTCATTGCCCCTTTTCTAAACTTTTTGTTTTAAAACGCGGGGCTGAGAAGCATGCGTAAACTGTTTATTTAAATTGTTTACTTAAATGCTTTTTTTAACATATGTTTTATATGTGAATTGTTAACCTAGATAATGTCTAGGTAAATTTTATGCAGGTTTTACTAAGTTTATTTACTTATATTTCAAGTGAATAACTGGGGTGAACTAAACATTTCAAACGAAACTATTTTGACAAGACAAGTGTGAGTTCAACGAATCAAACGAAACTATTTTGACAAAACAAGTGTGTGAGTTCAACGAATCAAACGAAACTATTTTGACAAGACAAGTGTGAGTTCAACGAATCAAACGAAACTATTTTGACAAGACAAGTGTGTGAGTTCAACGAATCAAACGAAACTATTTTGACAAGACAAGTGTGAGTTCAATGAATCTAACGAAACTATCTTTGCAAAGTTAATATTTGATGTTCAACGAATCAAGTGTTTGATGAACAACGATTCAAGAGTACATTTGATCAACGAAGCTAGTATTCCATGATCAACGAATCAAGTACATCTTGCTACAAAATCAGACGAATCAATAAATCATTTTCAGGGGAAAGTCTGGGAAATATCAAAGATAACCTATGCCAACGAAACAAAACGAATCAAGTACGAATCAAGAAATCCTACATTTCAAGAAGTCCTAGCTAGACCGATTGATCTGTAGGTCATATGTTTGCTGATATTTACAGAATTGCCTAACTACTAAGACCCTTGATTGACAGACTAGTCTACTCGAGTTGACCAAGACCCAATCATTAGGACTTAGATTTTATTAAATGTTTATTTATTTATTTAATTAAGCATTTATAAGTGTTCCTACAATTACTGTGGTTGATCATAAATGTGATGAACTTAAGGAATCAACATAGATTCCAAATTGTTGTATTTACAGGAACAAAGAACTGAAGAATCATTGGTTTATTTGTCACACCCCTGCGCCGCATGCGGAATCCACGGCGCGGTGACGTATGAACAGTTGAATCATGCACAAGTGTTGAATAAGAACAACCCCAATGGATTACTACATTTCATAATGTTTAGACAGTTGTTTAGTTACAGACAATCTATCTACCAAAAGAAAGACAACTACAGACCCAAAATATAGTTACAAAATAAGACTCCAAACAAGACAATTAAACAATTAGGATTTAGTGTGTTTCTAATCCATCCTAGCATGTTTCTTCAACTTGTTCTATCTTAGAATGGTCTCCTTAGTTGTCCCTGAGAAAGTCTTAAACCTGATTACCTGAAACACGTGAAAAGTAACTGTCAACTACAGACGTAGTTGGTGAGAACAATAGGTTTAAACATTGGTAAACATGAATATATGATATAAGGCATAGGTATATTAAAGTAATAAATGATTCACATGGATGAGCTGCAACCCAAACTAACTCAAGTAAGAAAATGAGTGTAAACAGTCCAATCACTGTTTGCACGAAAGCCAACATATAATATCAAGTCCCAAACCACATTTGGAGTTAGATAATGTGTCAGCAGTTTTGATGAAACCATACATAACCGAAATCTGCAGTTAGTTTATAAAACAAATCTAAAAACTAACTGCAGCAATCGGTCTGCCCAAATGTGTGTGTCCGCTTTCCCTTGTTGTGATCACCCAGTACTAACGCTAATGATTATGATACTTGATGCATTCATAAGTTTGTTTACAACAATAGACACCATGTTTCTGAACCTTACTTTAAACGAGCGTGTTAATGCCTTATGTGAAAACATGATTGAAAACCTTGATTTAATCCCATGGATTAAACCCTTAGTTTTTGAATACCATGAAATGAATCCTCTGATTTGTATACCATAAGTGAATCCCTTGATTTGAACATCACCATGAAACCATTGTTTGAATACCATGTTTGGAACCCTTGATTCAAATACCATGAAATGAATCCTTTGGTTTGAATGTCATGAAATGTGACCTTGTATATTAACAAGGTTTTTAACAGAAAAGTTTATAAAATTCCTTATTTAAAAGAACATATCATTTATGAAACCTTTTTAGAAGAATGGTTCAATAGTTTAATAATCCTTTAAAACAGTTGATGAATTTCCTGAAACAGTTGATAAATCCCTTGGATTTGTAACATGAACCTGAAATGTTGGTAGGAATACACACATCTTGTGTAATGATATACAATTGTAAATGAAGAGTTTGATCACGTGTTCCACCCCAAAACAGTTATAAAACAGTAAAAGAGGGGCTAAAGTTCTCACCTGTCTGCAGTAGACTCTGAACTAAAACAGATAGCAAGTAGCAAACAGGACTTCTAATTGGTTCCTATATCATTGTAATCATACATAAGATATAAGATTTATAGTTATATAGACTTTGATTCATTGATTGACTCGTGTTCTCTCGAACTTGAACACTCTTGATTACATGATCATGATTATGATTGTTGTGAAAACTCGAAAGTCATGATTGAGTTACTTGTTTGATCATGGGTCCAAGAAAAGAAGGTGTGATGTCCTTTTATGCACAACTTGTTTGCACAACATCACATGTGTTTAAAAGTCTGATAAACCATTGATTAACATGGCTTATGAAAAGATGTTCCAATTGTTTTAAGACCTTGTGATTGTGAATTGATCTTCATGATTATTGTTAAGTTACAACTTAACCTATTCATGATCAATTCACAAGTATCATAAGTTGAAGCCAACACAATTGGGCCTTAAACCCATGTAATGAGGCTCAACAAAGGCCATGGGCCACTTAGATCCCTATAGGTCAATTAGATGTGACATTGGGCCAATTGAATGTAGTGTTGGGCTGAAATGGATCTCGAAAACCAAACGAGAGAGTTATTGGGCCAAGTATATCACCAAGGATAAAATTGGACCAATTAAGATCATAATGGGGGTCAACATAATTCCATTGGACTTGTTTTAACCTATGGGGTTGAATACCATTGCAATTTGGGCCGAATATGATTAGGGTTGGGCCGAATAGGTTTGGGCTGCCGCCTTAGGCAGCGAACCTATTGGGTTCAAGGGCCTAGGTTCGTGAAGCTGATGATGGTCAAGGGTTCGGCCAACGAGCATAACAAGGTTCGGCTACATGTTAACGAAGGGTTCGGTTCTGTTGGTATAACTTGCATGGTTCGTTGCTAAGTGACCACATAGGTTCGTTGAACATTCAAGGTTCGGTGAAGGATCGTGGAAGCCCCTAGGGTTCGACTGTTGAAGCTATAGGGTTCGTAGCTTTGATGATGGTTCGGTTGATATCAAATGGTTCGCTAAGGTTCGACTGAGAAACCCTAATAGGCTCGGCACTACATAGTCCGCGACGCGCATGGAAGGTTTGTTGCAGGTTCGTAGACCCCTTTAGGGTTCGGCTGGCTGGAACCGACGAACCATAGGTTCGTTCTTGATAGTGGTTCGCCAGAAGAAGGTTCGTGTGATCCATGGTGACTTGCTGTAGGTTCGTGAAGACTCCTAAGGGTTCGGCTGAAGGTCTACGAACCATTAGGGTTCGTGGAGCCTCCCCCAAGGTTCGCCAACTGTGTCTGAAGGTTCGGTCGTCGAACCTGTTACCAGCATCATCACCATCATCGCATCTCTGGATCCAGGTCTTTATCTAAGCTAATCTAACATCAAAGAAGGTTTCTACACATGCAAGACTCGAAGAATGATACAATAGAACCGGTTATTTGTGTGTTTAACAAACCCACAACGAAAACCCTATTTTTCCAGATTTTCTTTCGAGCATACCTCTGATTTGGCTGGTGAAAACTTCCGATCCGTTGTACTTCCGTGTAGAGGATGTCGAGAGCTACGCGTGGACACCAAAAACACCAAAATCCGTTGAGAAACGAACGAGATACGCGCGTTTGAAGTTCGGTTTTCTAGAGAGAGAGAGGGTAGACGGGAATCTAGTGAGAGAAAGGGTTGTTGGTGGAATAAATAAAAGAATAAGTCTTGTTTAAGGCTTTTATAGCCCGTATGGTATTCGGGTTCGTTTCGGTCGCTCGGTTCGCGTTTCCGGAACGTAACGCGTATTTTACGCGGAATAAAATAAAAGAGTTGTTAAACTCATTAAAATGATGAGTTTCAAAATTGTAAAAATATAAAATAATCATTTTAATTATTTGTTCGAAAACAGATCGTTAAACAGTAACAATTACGTGTATACCCGAAATCGTGTACGTTTTCCGATCGTGTTAAAACAGTTAAAGCCGTTCACTCGTAATTATAAGTTCAACATTCGTATCATTATGGATCGTCACCCATAACTATACTCAGTCTCGCTTACGCATTACGATTTTGTTTGATTAATTGTCATAATATTCGTCTTAACACTACGCACTAACACTATCCTGTTACACCGAACGCAATATATATATAGGGCTCACTCTCGCTGCCCACCACTGTTTCGATATAACACAATACTGTTCTTGCCTAGTGTAATCGACTGTAAATATTAATACATACTTGTTCCTAAATAGATAAGATCCTGTAACACACAAGCACACATTATGAACATAAGAATCACATTGATTAACTGAACATTGACACCCACTGTTCTAACACCGTTTACGACTACCATGACTAAATGTACAAATGTTACAGTCTCCCCTAGTTAAGGGAATTTTGTCACACCCCCAACTTTCAACTAACGGAATCATACCGTTTGGGAATGTGACAAACCAGGATCTCAGATCATTAGACATAACCAAGACCTCTATATGAATTTCAAAACATACTTTGGTCTTTAAAACATAATATCAGAGTTTTCAAAATTTGCGGAAGCGTTATAAAACTAGTAACAGTTGTAAATTGTAAAATACAATACAAAGTTTCAAATGTTCAAATCCAAATATCTAGAATGTTTAAAATGCATGCGACTCTATCTCCTAGTCCATGCCAGTCTTTATTGCGCGCCTTAGCGTCCTGAGAAAACATGTAAATCAAGTCAACACAAAGGTTGGTGCATAACACAGGTTTTAAGCATTCACAATTTTCAAAACAGCAGTTTGAATATCAAGTTTGTAGATAACATAATCACACATGCACAGTCATGATAGCTAGTCATATAACTATTTACATAAGTGGTCGACACCGAAGCTGACGAATTGCCATGCTATAGCATGTTTTTGCCTTGCCACTATTGTCTAGCACAACAATAGTAAATTGTGTTTGGTCAGTCAAACACCTGCGTAGATCCCATCTACCAGGTGAGGTTTGTCAAACCTAATAGATCTATTTCCAACAACCACGCTTTGCGCTACGGCAAACTAAACGGTTCGAGGTGTGTAAGGACTTTCAATTGCTATGTTGTCACATAATGTAAACAGCTAACTCATGCAAGTGATATGTATCTAAAAATAGTTTGTTGCACATGTTTTCTCCCCCAAAACAGTTTAAAATAAGAAAGGGGCCGTGTACGCACCTTTGATTTTAGCAGAATGATCAAATACTTGTGAACTTGCGTAGAAATCCTCTACGAAGAATCTGTGGTTTAAACAATAACCTAAAGTTATTCGGAATGTCGTTTGTGCTTGAAATTACATATGTGTCAACATACGTATGTTAGAGTGTTAAGAATATGCATACGGGTGTACGCGTGCTTTTGAAATCGTTTAAATAAAATCCTATATGATTTTATTTAAACACACGCAATTATACGCGATTTCGTTTTCGATCTAAAATATAGATTTTTATTATCTTAAAACATTCGGAATTAAATTCTGGTTCTAACGCAATTCGAACGGATAAAAACGGATCTAAAACGAACAAGTTATGACTTAAAAACCAAAATGGTTTTAAATTCCAAAAACCGGCAGCCCTCGGGTTCGAACCCGGGACCTCCCGAACCAAACACACGCTCATTACCAGTCAAGCCACTAGGGAATCGCATTAGAACTCACATTTAAATTGTTTTAAACACTCATTCGGTCTAATTCCCCTTAGATATTATAGCCGAAGCACTTAATGTTCAATTGATCACGAATTCGAACCCGGTAATTCCTAAAACCATAGGGCTTTTCATCACTAGGTTAATCCACAACCAATTGTGTAACTTAATTGGATTTTATACATCGATTGCCTAGAAAACCCCAATTCTATTTTCTTAACATAAGCCCTAATAATCAAAATCGTTTAATTCACACTTGTTATGTGAAATTAGCATGGGTTTTTCATTCCTTATAACTTCACGAAACATTCTGTAACCAAAAATTTTATTTCTAAACCCGTTCCACTCAAAACCCCCAAATCTTTTTACTTCAAGAACCCTAGAAATTGAATTCAATCGATTCGTTGTTAAGAAACTCAATTGATTACTTCTTTTGCTTAATCGGCTTATTCTGAAACTAATCATATGCTTGAATTCGATTATTAACCTGTTCAAGCAAGAATCCCCCAAATTAGTTTTCGTGATGAACCCTAGAATTAGGATTCAATCAATTCGATGATTATACACAAATTACCCATATAGATTAGTTTAGTCGGTCGTTTTAGAGGATGTAGGACCAATCACTAACCTGTTTTGATAAGGAATTGATGTAGAACCACTTTGAGCCCTAGGTTCGGCCACCCCCAATTCGAAATCTCTATCCTTCACTGTTATGCTCGAATTGCTGCTTGTTTAATCTTCTAATAATGCCGACCAAGATGTTTGAATGCTCAATTTAGTGAAATATAACCGAATTAACACAAACCGATTATACTCTTGTGTTTCGGTCTACCCTCGATCGAATTCGTCTATCCAAGCCTTCTGGAAATCAATTGTTGTGTGTAGTAAACACTAAAGTGACCGATTATAGTGTGCAAGTGTTCAATTGTGAGAATTGCAATCGAATTTTACGGTTTTGATACACCCATGCAACGGTTACAACTTTTGATTGCCAAATGATTTAAATTCGATCATTACTCTTCTAATAACGTATGATTGCTGTTACATCTCACTAATATGAGTTGATTGAAGAGTTAATCTCATTAATTTCAGTGTATTAACACTAATTTCGAATTCCCCCTTTGCATATGAACGAATTTTGACTCTTAGGAGTCAAACTTAATTATTATCACAACTTATAGACTAATCCTTGAAATTAAACACTTAGAACCTGATTTTTGATACTTCTTAATCCTTATAAATTATTCTGGATCAATAACATATCACTTCGATTAATAAAATTGAACCGAAAATCCCGAATTGTCACTAATTGGGTCCTTTAACTCATTGTTGGGCTAAATTAACCCAATTGGGCTTCTCAATTACAATTGGGCCTATCCTAAACTCATTGGGCCTATCTTAGCCTTATTGGGCCTACCTTGGGCCTACTTTGGCCTTGTTTGGCCTACTTGGGCCTTAGTGGGCCTTCCTTGTTTTCCTTGAGCCTAAATTGACCTTATTAGGCCTACTAGGCTTTGTTGGACCTTCATAGACTTCATTGGGCCTAATTTGTCCCGTTGGGCCTGTGATCTCACTCTCTTCAGTTAACAAGGTTAATCCGAAAAGCCGGATTGTCACATCATCCCCTTGTTGAAGGAATTTTCGTCCCGAAAATTAGTAAGTGTTAGGAGTAGTTAGGAAACTACTTACGAGTTTAAATCGTACGTGTTAGTGTGATTTGATCATTCTGTGTGCTTGTGTGTACTCACACACAAAGTCTAATGCTTGCAACATCACAACTCAAATGTGATCGTTCAATGTGACTGTTTGCGTGTACACTAGTTAGTTCACCTAACTGTGACTGTTTGTGTTTGATCATACTGTGTTGTGTAACCTCACACATAGTGAGTGTGTGTAACTGTTTGTACTATGCAACCCTGCACATAGCAAAATGTGTAACTAATCATGTATGTACTACCATAACATGTAACATATGAAATGTAGCACATAAAATGTATAAAAGGTAATGTAGCACAAATGTTTGTAACAAAATCAATTGAATAAATAAAATGTTTGTGCTTACATTTTGAAATTTGCAGTGTTGATGTGTGAAAGCATCACGTCATCCCCTTGTTGAAGGAAATTTCGTCCCGAAATTTAACGTGCGCTCTCAGTGTTAGCAGTAGCTGTTTTGAATAGATGAGGATATTTCTTCATCATTTGATCTTCTCGTTCCCATGTGAATTCAGGACCACGTCTTGAATTCCATCGAACTTTGACTATCGGAATCTTGCTTTGCTTCAGTTGTTTGACCTCCCAGTCCATGATTTCTGCCGGTTCTTCAATGAATCGTAACTGTTCATCTACTTGTATTTCTTCCAACGGTACAATCAATGTCTCATCAGAAAGACATTTCTTTAAGTTCGACACATGAAATACATCATGAACTCCACTGAGTTCATCCGGTAGTTTGAGTTGATACGCAACCAGACCAATCCTTTTCAGAATCTCAAAAGGTCCTACGTAACGTGGACTAAGCTTTCCGCGCTTGCCGAATCGTATCACACCTTTCCAAGGTGATACTTTTAGAAGAACTCGATCTCCTACTTGAAATTCCAACGGCTTGCGACGTTTGTCAGCATAACTCTTCTGTCGATCCCGAGCCGCTGCCATACGGTTCCGAATTTGAACTATCTTCTCTGTTGTCTCGTGCACCAATTCAGGACATGTTATCTGACTGTCACCAATTTCAGCCCAGCACACTGGTGAACGACATTTGTGACCATACAAAGCTTCAAACGGTGCTGCTTGAATACTTGTATGATAACTATTGTTGTAAGAGAATTCCACCAACGGTAAATGATTCTCCCAACTATCACCAAAGTCAATTACGCAAGCTCGTAACATATCCTCGAGCGTTTGAATCGTTCGTTCACTTTGACCATCGGTCTGTGGATGATAGGCGGTACTCATATCCAAGCGAGTCCCCAATGACTTATGAAGAGATTTCCAAAAATCAGAAGTAAATCGGGCATCTCGATCTGATATGATAGAGATTGGCACGCCATGCCGTGCTACCACTTCCTTGATGTAAATGCGAGTCAGTTTCTCCATCTTATCAGTTTCTTTGATTGCTAAGAAGTGTGCAGATTTCGTTAATCGATCGACAATTACCCATATCGTATCACAACCACTCGGTGTACGGGGTAACTTAGTAATGAAATCCATTGAAATCTGTTCCCACTTCCACATCGGTATCTCTGGTTGTTGCAGTAAACCAGATGGCTTCTGATATTCAACTTTGACTTTCGTACAAGTCAAACATTTGCTAACGTACTTAGCAATATCAGCTTTCATATGAGGCCACCAATACAGTGCCTTCAAATCATGGTACATCTTGTCTGATCCTGGATGGACTGAATACCTGGACTTGTGTGCTTCATCCATCACGAGTTCCCTTAAACCTCCATACAAAGGTATCCAAAGTCGATTAATGAAATAACGAATTCCATCAGACTTAACATCCAGTTGTTCTTCCATTCCCCGTAAAGATTCCTGTACCAAGTTTTCCTTTTTCAAAGCTTCAATCTGAGCACTGCGTACCTTGTCAGGTAAGTCAGTATGTATCGTCATCATAAGTGCGCGAACCCGTCTTGTTCCCGTTGTATCTTTTCTGCTCAAAGCGTCAGCTACCACATTAGCTTTTCCCGGGTGATACTTAATCGCACACTCATAATCGTTCAACAACTCAACCCATCGTCGTTGTCTCATATTGAGTTCCTTCTGATCAAAGATATGTTGCAAACTCTTATGATCAGTGTAAATAGTACACTTAGTTCCATACAAGTAATGCCTCCAAATCTTCAAAGCAAAAACCACTGCTCCTAACTCTAAGTCATGAGTAGTGTAGTTCTTTTCGTGTGTTCGTAGTTGCCTGGAAGCATAAGCAATCACTTTATCACGTTGCATCAACACACATCCCAAACCCTGTGCAGATGCATCACAATACACCACGAAGTCTTCCGTCCCTTCTGGTAAGGACAGAATCGGTGCGCTGTAGAGTTTCTGTTTCAATAACTGGAACGCAGTTTCCTGTTTATCCGTCCAGTTATACTTCGTTCCCTTATGCGTAAGAGCTGTAAGTGGTTGAGCGATCTTTGGGAATCCCTCAATGAATCGTCGATAGTAACCCGCCAAACCAAGTAATTGTCGTACCTCGGTAGGGGTCTTTGGTGCTTCCCAATTCTTAATCGCTTCAATCTTCGCTGGATCAACACGTATACCCTTTTCATTAACTATATGCCCCAAGAATTGTACTTCTCGCATCCAGAAATCACATTTCGAGAACTTAGCGTACAATTGTTCCTTCTTCAATAATTCCAATAGTAATCGAAGATGTTCGGCGTGCTCTTCCTCAGACTGGGAATAGATGAGAATGTAATCAATGAACACAATGACAAACTTATCAAGATAAGGTTTACAAACACGATTCATGAGATCCATGAATACAGCTGGAGCGTTTGTCAACCCAAATGGCATGACCAAGAACTCATAATGGCCATAGCGTGTCCTGAATGCTGTCTTCGGGATATCCTCCTCCTGGACTCTTAGTTGATGATAACCAAACCTGAGATCAATCTTCGAGTAGTAACTCGAACCTTGCAATTGATCGAACAGATCGTCAATCCTGGGTAACGGATACCGGTTCTTGATAGTAACCTTGTTCAATTCCCGGTAATCGATACACATACGGAAAGTCCCGTCCTTCTTCTTTACAAACAAAACTGGAGCTCCCCACGGTGAAAAACTAGGTCGTATGAAACCCTTATCCAACAACTCTTGCAATTGTGTGGATAACTCTTGCATCTCTGACGGTGCAAGTCGATAAGGCGCCCTAGCTATCGGTGCTGCATCTGGTGTAAGATCGATTCGGAATTCCACCTGTCTGATAGGCGGTAATCCTGGCAAGTCTTCTGGAAATACCTCCGGAAATTCACAAACTGCTGGTATATCTTCAAGCTTCTTCTCAGTTACCGGCTTTTCAGTTATAAGTGCTATAACTGCCGTATGACCCTTCCGCAGACATTTGTGTGCCTTTATACAAGATATGAGACGCAGTGGCGTACTGCTCTTCTCGCCTTGTACATATAATGTCTCTCCCTGCGGAAGAGGTATGCGAACAATCTTTTCATGGCATACGATTTCAGCCTGGTGTTTAGACAACCAGTCCATGCCAATAACTACATCAAAACTGCCTAAGGCAATAGGAATAAGATCAATCTCTAATGTTTGACCCATCAAATCAAGGATACATCCCTTAAAAATACTTTCCACTACAATCAACTTACCATCAGCTAATTCCACAGTGTATGGACTATCTAAGGCAGTGGGACTAACATTTAGCAACTTAGCAAGTGAACTAGATACAAAACTCCGATCGGCACCAGTGTCAAATAACATAGAGGCATAGTGATTATTTAAGAGGAACGTACCCGTAACGATGTTGGGATCCTCCCGTGCCTGACGTCCTCCAATCACAAACGCCCTGCCTCTAGCACCATTGTTGTTGTTATTATTGTTGTTGTTGGTGCCATTACCATTACCATTTCCGTTGCCGTTGCCTGTTGCATTATTATTCTCCCCACTTTTCTTGAGTTGTGGGCAATCCTTCTTGAAGTGTCCCATCTTGCCACACTCATAACAACCCTTCTGTGCGTTGTTCTGGTTATTATTCTGGTTGTTGTGGTTGTTCTGTAGCTCCCCGCGACAATCCTTAGCCGCATGTCCAATCTTGCCACACCTCTGGCACTTAGCTCTATCACACTGATTACCTGCATGATGATACCCACACCTGTTGCACTTGGGGTGTTTACCAACATAACCCCCCGATGATGATGATTGCTGACCACTGCTTGAATTATGATAAGACTTGTTTGAGTCTTGCTTCCGATTCTGCTGGTATGATTGTTGGTTGTGACCCTTAGAGTTGTTACCATCCCATTTTCTTTTATGATCTCCCACCTTGGTAGCAGATGTTCGTTTGGGTAGAGTCCCTTGTAACACTGCCTGGTCAGTAAGCTGATGCGCTAAACGAACAACTTGTTGAATGGTGGTGGGATTTGCTGAAGTAACCAACCCCTGGATCTGAGGCACTAGTCCTCCAATGTATCTTTCAATCCACTTGCTGGCTGGAGTAGCCATGTGTGGTAGAAGTCTGGCCAACTCATGTGACCTGGTCGTGTACTCTTCAATATTTGACCCCTCCATCTTGAGGTGCCAATATTCCTCTTCCAACTTCTGCATTTCACTGCAAGGACAGTACTCCTCTTGCAGTAAAGTTTTGAAGTTGTTCCATGTCAAGGCATTTGCCTCACCCAACCCCAGAGTCTGAACATTTGAGTTCCACCAGGTTAATGCTGGACCCTCCAATGTTCCCGTTGCAAACTTCACTTTGCTCTCGTTAGGGCAGTTGCACATTTCAAACACAGACTTCGCCTTTTCAATCCACCGAAGGAGTTCTATGGCCCCCTCCGACCCTTTGAAATTATGTGGTTTACAGTCCAAGAACATCTTGAACGTGCAGACTTGTGGGTTAACCAATCCCCCAGCTGGACCCTGTGGCCCTGTGTTGTGTGTCTGAGCATATTGTGCGATTGCCTCAGCGACTCTGTTGTTAATTAGCTCGTTGAGCTCAGCGACTATCATATGAACGTTTCCCTCAGCCATTAGTTTCCTATTTACAAGAAGTGTTAGCATGCTTGCAAAGTCTAATGTAACATGTGTAAGTAAAACAACAAACACAACATATAATATAAATCAACACAACTGCTGGAAATAAATAATAGCTTTTCAATAGATAGAAATTTTTATTTGAGTACAATACTTTTGAAATCAAACATAAGTTTTCAAACTACTAATGTAGGAACACAACCCGTTCCTAATAAGTTTAAACAAACAAGATAAGAAAAATCAATCGTCCTCAACTGTGGATTCAGGATCGGAATCAACAACTGGTGCTGGTTCCTCCCCTTCTTCCTCTTCATCCTCTTCCTCATTCTCAGAGGCCACTAAATCCTCTAAGGCTTCTATCCTGCCCTCCAAGAACTCAGCTCGATTCTCTGAAGCTTCGAGACGTTCAATCAAGTTAATCATCTCATTCCGCATATCATGAACCAGATGGGCAAGTTCCTCTTGCCTCTCATTAGCATCCCATTGTTCCTGAGAGTGTTGTGCGATCCTATCTTCTGCCTCGTACAAATCCTCGCGCAGTTTGGCGATCTCCTCAGCGTCCGTCCTTTGCCTCTTAGGCTCAGGAGCATCTAGTACTGGTGGTGGATGTGTAGAAGGTCCCTCAGCAGGGATCTGCTGAGTGCCCTCCACTGGCTCCTCCTCCGGATCCTCATCCGGGTCCTCATCTGGATCCTCCTCGGGATCCTCGTCTGGGTCCTCCTCCGGATCCTCCTCCGGATCTGAGTCATCCCTCTCATATGATGGAGGAGATGGAATAGGTGGTGGTGGTGATGACGGTGGTGCTGGAACTATCTGTTCCTCGTCCTCAGAATCATCAATGTAAATGTAAGGTACCGATGATGATGCCATGCCTGTTACATAATACTATATGTAAGTGCAATGCCATGGAATGTGTAAACAAGTCAATTACATAATGTCATATGTAATTTCTAAGCAATGTGTGTAAACATATGTGTCTAATGTCTAACAGTCATAGTCTAAGCCTACAAATGCAAACCTAGTTCGCTATAACCAATTCTCTGATACCAATCTGTCACACCCCCAACTTTCAACTAACGGAATCATACCGTTTGGGAATGTGACAAACCAGGATCTCAGATCATTAGACATAACGAAGACCCCTATATGAATTTCAAAACATACTTTGGTCTTTAAAACATAATATCAGAGTTTTCAAAATTTGCAGAAGCGTTATAAAACTAGTAACAGTTGTAAATTGTAAAATACAATACAAAGTTTCAAATGTTCAAATCCAAATATCTAGAATGTTTAAAATGCATGCGACTCTATCTCCTAGTCCATGCCAGTCTTTATTGCGCGCCTTAGCGTCCTGAGAAAACATGTAAATCAAGTCAACACAAAGGTTGGTGCATAACACAGGTTTTAAGCATTCACAATGTTCAAAACAGCAGTTTGAATATCAAGTTTGTAGATAACATAATCACACATGCACAGTCATGATAGCTAGTCATATAACTATTTACATAAGTGGTCGACACCGAAGCTGACGAATTGCCATGCTATAGCATGTTTTTGCCTTGCCACTATTGTCTAGCACAACAATAGTAAATTGTGTTTGGTCAGTCAAACACCTGCGTAGATCCCATCTACCAGGTGAGGTTTGTCAAACCTAATAGATCTATTTCCAACAACCACGCTTTGCGCTATGGCAAACTAAACGGTTCGAGGTGTGTAAGGACTTTCAATTGCTATGTTGTCACATAATGTAAACAGCTAACTCATGCAAGTGATATGTATCTAAAAATAGTTTGTTGCACATGTTTTCTCCCCCAAAACAGTTTAAAATAAGAAAGGGGCCGTGTACGCACCTTTGATTTTAGCAGAATGATCAAATACTTGTGAACTTGCGTAGAAATCCTCTACGAAGAATCTGTGGTTTAAACAATAACCTAAAGTTATTCGGAATGTCGTTTGTGCTTGAAATTACATATGTGTCAACATACGTATGTTAGAGTGTTAAGAATATGCATACGGGTGTACGCATGCTTTTGAAATCATTTAAATAAAATCCTATATGATTTTATTTAAACACACGCAATTATACGCGATTTCGTTTTCGATCTAAAATATAGATTTTTATTATCTTAAAACATTCGGAATTAAATTCTGGTTCTAACGCAATTCGAACGGATAAAAACGGATCTAAAACGAACAAGTTATGACTTAAAAACCAAAATGGTTTTAAATTCCAAAAACCGGCAGCCCTCGGGTTCGAACCCGGGACCTCCCGAACCAAACACACGCTCATTACCAGTCAAGCCCACTAGGGAATCGCATTAGAACTCACATTTAAATTGTTTTAAACACTCATTCGGTCTAATTCCCCTTAGATATTATAGCCGAAGCACTTAATGTTCAATTGATCACGAATTCGAACCCGGTAATTCCTAAAACCATAGGGCTTTTCATCACTAGGTTAATCCACAACCAATTGTGTAACTTAATTGGATTTTATACATCGATTGCCTAGAAAACCCCAATTCTATTTTCTTAACATAAGCCCTAATAATCAAAATCGTTTAATTCACACTTGTTATGTGAAATTAGCATGGGTTTTTCATTCCTTATAACTTCACGAAACATTCTGTAACCAAAAATTTTATTTCTAAACCCGTTCCACTCAAAACCCCCAAATCTTTTTACTTCAAGAACCCTAGAAATTGAATTCAATCGATTCGTTGTTAAGAAACTCAATTGATTACTTCTTTTGCTTAATCGGCTTATTCTGAAACTAATCATATGCTTGAATTCGATTATTAACCTGTTCAAGCAAGAATCCCCCAAATTAGTTTTCGTGATGAACCCTAGAATTAGGATTCAATCAATTCGATGATTATACACAAATTACCCATATAGATTAGTTTAGTCGGTCGTTTTAGAGGATGTAGGACCAATCACTAACCTGTTTTGATAAGGAATTGATGTAGAACCACTTTGAGCCCTAGGTTCGGCCACCCCCAATTCGAAATCTCTATCCTTCACTGTTATGCTCGAATTGCTGCTTGTTTAATCTTCTAATAATGCCGACCAAGATGTTTGAATGCTCAATTTAGTGAAATATAACCGAATTAACACAAACCGATTATACTCTTGTGTTTCGGTCTACCCTCGATCGAATTCGTCTATCCAAGCCTTCTGGAAATCAATTGTTGTGTGTAGTAAACACTAAAGTGACCGATTATAGTGTGCAAGTGTTCAATTGTGAGAATTGCAATCGAATTTTACGGTTTTGATACACCCATGCAACGGTTACAACTTTTGATTGCCAAATGATTTAAATTCGATCATTACTCTTCTAATAACGTATGATTGCTGTTACATCTCACTAATATGAGTTGATTGAAGAGTTAATCTCATTAATTTCAGTGTATTAACACTAATTTCGAATTCCCCCTTTGCATATGAACGAATTTTGACTCTTAGGAGTCAAACTTAATTATTATCACAACTTATAGACTAATCCTTGAAATTAAACACTTAGAACCTGATTTTTGATACTTCTTAATCCTTATAAATTATTCTGGATCAATAACATATCACTTCGATTAATAAAATTGAACCGAAAATCCCGAATTGTCACTAATTGGGTCCTTTAACTCATTGTTGGGCTAAATTAACCCAATTGGGCTTCTCAATTACAATTGGGCCTATCCTAAACTCATTGGGCCTATCTTAGCCTTATTGGGCCTACCTTGGGCCTACTTTGGCCTTGTTTGGCCTACTTGGGCCTTAGTGGGCCTTCCTTGTTTTCCTTGAGCCTAAATTGACCTTATTGGGCCTACTAGGCTTTGTTGGACCTTCATAGACTTCATTGGGCCTAATTTGTCCCGTTGGGCCTGTGATCTCACTCTCTTCAGTTAACAAGGTTAATCCGAAAAGCCGGATTGTCACAAATTTCGTCCCGAAATTAACTAGCCGAAGATACTGTAAAAAGATGAGGGTACTTAAGCTTCATCTGGTCTTCACGTTCCCAGGTGAACTCAGCACCGCGTTTGCCCTCCCATCGTACCTTTACGATCGGGATACGGCTGCGTTTAAGTTTCTTGACCCCATGATCCATGATTTCAACCGGACGTTCTATGAATTGCATGTTGTTCTGAATCTGAATGTCTTCCAGTGGAATCTGAACATCATGATCAGCTAAGCATTTCTTAAGATTTGATACATGAAAAATATCATGAACATTGCTTAGCTCCACCGGAAGTTTGAGTTTGTAGGCTACGGGACCAATCCGTTCCAGGATCTCAAAAGGTCCAACGTACCTTGGTGCAAGTTTCCCTTTCTTCCCGAATCGGACGACGCCTTTCCAGGGAGAAACTTTGAGTAAGACTCGGTCACCGACTTGAAACTCAAGCGGTTTCCGACGTCGATCAACATAACTCTTCTGCCGATCTCGTGTGGCCTTAAGCCGTGACTGAATGATTGTGATTTTGTCTGATGTTTCCTGAATGAGTTCTGGTCCTACGACCTTTGAGTCACCAACCTCGGTCCAGCAGACCGGTGATCGGCGCTTTCTACCATATAAAGCTTCGAATGGTGCACATTGAATGCTCGTATGATAGCTATTGTTATATGAAAACTCAATGAGTGGGAGATGAGTGTCCCAACTTCCACCGAAGTCAATGACACAAGAGCGAAGCATGTCTTCGAGTGTTTGGATAGTCCTTTCGCTTTGACCGTCGGTTTGGGGGTGATACGCCGTGCTAAGATTAACACGCGTTCCCAAAGCCTTTTGCAATGATTGCCAGAAGCGAGAAGTGAATCGACTATCACGATCAGATATGATTGATGTTGGAGTACCATGACGTGCAATGATTTCGTTGATGTACAAAGTGGATAGCTTCTCCATCTTGTAATCCTCTCGGATCGGGAGAAAATGGGCAGATTTGGTGAGTCGATCAACGATCACCCAAATCGAATCGAAACCTCGCAGAGTTCTCGGCAACTTAGTTATGAAATCCATGGAAATTTGCTCCCATTTCCATTGAGGAATTTCAGGTTGCTGCAGAAGTCCCGAAGGCTTTTGATGTTTTGCTTTGACTTTTGAACAAGTAAGACATTTTCCCACGTACAGTGCTATGTCCTTCTTCATTCCCGGCCACCAGTAAGATGTACGCAAGTCTTGGTACATCTTATCTGCTCCAGGATGAACTGAGTATCGCGACTTATGAGCCTCATCACAGATGAGCGTGCGCAATTCTTCAGACTTTGGAATCCAAATGCGGCCATTGAGATATAACAACCCATCAGCTCGAGGTTCTAGTTTCTTCTCAATGCCACAATCCAAGTCTGTCTTGATTTGATTGTCTGTTACTACTTGTTGTTGTGCAATACGAATCAAGTCTTTCAGGTTTGGTTGTGTGTTGATCTCCATGGCTCTTACACGAATTGGTTTTACTGGTTCCTTGCAACTAAGAGCATCCGCCACCACATTGGCTTTACCAGGATGGTAACGAATCTCACAGTCGTAATCAGTTAGAAGCTCAACCCAACGCCGTTGTCTCATGTTGAGTTCTTTCTGATTAAGGATGTGTTGCAGGCTCTTGTGGTCTGTATAGATGACACATTTAGTACCATAAAGGTAGTGCCTCCAAATCTTCAATGCAAAGACCACAGCCCCTAGCTCAAGGTCATGAGTAGTGTAATTCTTCTCGTGAACCTTAAGTTGTCTTGAAGCATACGCAATGACCTTGTCCCATTGCATAAGTACACAACCGAGACCAAGGTTCGAAGCATCGCAGTAGACAATGAAATCATCACTGCCTTCTGGAAGGCTAAGGATAGGGGAGTTGCATAACTTCTGTTTAAGAAGTTGAAATGCATCTTCTTGTTTCTGTCCCCATATAAAGGCTTGACTTTTCTGAGTCAACGTAGTAAGTGGCAAGGCAATCTTAGAGAAGTTCGCAATGAATCTCCTGTAATAGCCTGCCAGACCCAAAAATGAACGAATTTCTGTTGGAGTAGATGGAGTAATCCAGTTCTTAATCGCCTCAATCTTTGCTGGATCCACATGTATTCCATCCCTGTTTATGACATGTCCTAAGAAGTGAACCTCCTTCAGCCAAAATTCACATTTTGAGAATTTTGCATAAAGTTGTTCAGCTCTTAGTAACTCTAAGACTTTCCTCAAATGATCTTCATGCTCTTGTTCCGACTTGGAATAAATCAGGATGTCATCAATAAAGACAATAACAAACTGATCTAAGTATGGCCTGCAGACTCGATTCATCAAGTCCATGAACACTGCGGGTGCATTGGTCAGCCCAAATGGCATAACCACAAACTCATAGTGTCCATATCGAGTCCTAAAAGCAGTCTTTGGTATATCCTCATCATTTACTCTTAACTGATGATACCCGGATCGTAAATCAATCTTAGAGAAGCAAGTTGCTCCCTGCAATTGATCAAACAGATCATCGATCCTAGGCAGAGGATATCTATTCTTGATGGTCAACTTGTTTAACTCACGATAATCGATACACATACGAAATGAACCGTCTTTCTTTTTGACAAAGAGAACCGGAGCTCCCCATGGAGAGAAACTCGGTCTTATGAAACCTTTGTCTAAAAGTTTGTAGGATCAGTTGTTCTCATTTGATCAATATTAGGTTATAGCAGCGGAATTCAGAGATGAATTAGCATAGAATTAGCAAGAACACTTTTAATCTAATAAAACAGTAACGAACAAGTTGTTATAGAAAGAGAATTCTGCAAAAGGAATAAAATCATTCAATGCTCTAACTTCGTGATTAATACAATATGTCAACTGTCCTTATATAGAGACAGTGACGTCTGATGATGTCACATGATGTTGACACCTAACAGACAAAAGATAACAACTGAAATAAACAAAACTACTGAGGATGTTTACAACGACTGAAGACATCCTCTTACAAAGACTGAAGAACTAAACTACTGAAAGTAAACTACAACATCTGATGAGTAAAATACTCATCAGACTTTTACAACTACTGAAAGAAAACTACTGAAGACAAAAACAGACATCACAACATCTGAAGACTAACACTTCAGCTGTTGTGAATAACTTCAGATCTTGTAATTCTTCAAAGTGACTTTCAGCTGATGTGTTCTTCTTCAGTTGTTGTGTGTGTTGTGAGACTTAAAGGTTTTTCTGATCAGGCTCATTGGTTCTCTTAGTCCAACAAACTCTCCCTGAACCAATGCAACCAAAACCTTTAATTATTAATTGTCTCACTTATTTTGGTTTCCCAGGCTGAAAGATCTTGTCTTTTTCTTTGAGATCAGCTTCAAAATGACCAACTAAGTACAGGCCTGGCAATCAGCAGCTTCTGAAAATCTGAATGGCAAAGGATGAGAGGGAACTCCATTGGGGAAATGGACTATGAGCATTTACCCCTCTCATTGAAGCTACTGATCATAAATGAGTCTAAAAGACTCCCTGACATATGCTTCCAACAGACTAATTTTCTCTTCAGGTGTAAGCCTTTCTGGTTCTCCTTCAAAGAATGACTCAGGCCCATAATACTCAGATAAGTACCTGGCCGTTGTCCCATCATAGAGTTCCACCCTTGTGATTTCTCTGTATACAAACTCATCTGGATGCTTTCCTTCCAAAAATAGTGGTAACTCATTCTGTTTCACCCCTTCCAGTTTTCTGTATACTAAACCTTTCTTGATCATTTTATTTTCTAAAAACTTAGGAGCTTTCAATCCAGAGTTGTAAACACTTTTAAAATCTCCTATTATTTCCCAAGGATCAAGCACAGATCCCAACATTATATCAGCACTGATTACCTTTTTGATTCTTCTTGCATATGCAGCTGGAGCATCTCTCCTGTGGATTATGTCTATCAACCTTGGATCAGGCCACATCCTGATTTGTTCTTTTCTATATTGATATGTGAACCTCAGAGCATACAACCTTTGTGCTTCTTTCTTCATTGCTATGATGGTTGATGTCTGAGGGTACTCCTTATCAACTAACCTCAGAATATTTTCATCATGTTTCTTCTGGTTCTCCTCTTCTTCAAGCTTAATCTTTACATCTAGTCTCTGAGATTCTGGAGTTATCTTTAGTTGTTGACCAAACACCAAAGCCTTTTCTGGTACATAGTTAGCTGGCAACTTGGCTATTCTTTTCTGAGCCACTTGCTCTGAACCAGCTTTTGAAGACTCAAGCTTCTGAATTTTTGCTTGCAGCACAGTAGAAATTGGAAGCCTGTCTTCTTCATCAGTATCTTCTTCTTCTTGAATCCTTAAAATTCTCCTTTTCTTGGGAGGTGCATCATCAGCAATCAGTTGGGTTGATTGAGTAGAAGGTTTGACTTGTTCTTTTTGTACCTCAGTTACTTCAGGTTCTTTCTCATTTCCAACCTTCTCAACCCCAATCATATGATTTTGACCATCCTTTGCCTGATCATCCTCTGTTTCAATCTCTTGATTTTCAGGTTCCATTTCAGGTTCATCTGTTGCAACCTCCTCCTCAACCTCTTTCTCAACCTCCTCCTCAACCTCTTTCTCAACATTAGTAGCAACATCAATAGACTTTGTCTTCTTCTGTCTCTTATATGTGACTTGTATGACTGGAGACTTTTCAGAAGCATCACCCTCCTCCTCATTTCTTGATCTTTTGTTTGCAGCACCTGAATCTTTTACTAACTCCCCCTTTTTGGCAGTGAGAAAAGCAGTGATGAGAGGTAGGGCAGTGAGAAAAGCAGCAACTAATGCCTCTGGGGGCTTGAACCCAAAGGATTAGTGCCTGAAGCAGAGGCTGGAGGTTTATTTGGTTGTTGAGTAGTGGTGGAAGTGTTTGGGGGACCCTCAAAATTTGAAGGTGCCATCTGTGGGTTTGAAAGGGCAGATGGACTTTTGTCCTTGGACATTTTGGTGAGCAGCTCATTGAGTCTGCAGACCTCAGCCTCAAGAAGCTTGTTCTATTTTAGAACAGCAGATAAGGTCCTTTGGTCATCATTAGCCTTGGCTAAATCATCTGACCTCCTGAAAGTATCAGGATTAACCTGAGTTGAGTGTGGCTCAACATTTTCAGGTGCCCCTTGTTCTTGTACTGGGGACTTCCAACCTCAGGGATAAACCCTTCATCAGTTGTTGCCTCTGGCAGGGTCTTAGAGATGTTACTACTATCAATCACTCCAAATGATGGAGGTGATGAAGTAGCAGCCCTGACAGAAATCAGAATCTCTCTTTCCACAGTAGGAGATCTGATATTGTAGTCAAAATCCTGTGGGTTATCAGAAACACTTTGATCCTCCCCCTCAATGTTGGAGTTAATCCCAGTGGTAATAGGTGTCTGGGTAGGGATTGGAGTGTTAAGCTGATCCAGGATTTGTTCAATAACAAATGTGGGGCTTTGTTGGGTGGTTTCAGTAGTAATAGGCTGTGAAGCAGAGTGCACCCGGGGAGAATGGTGTTGTTCAATAGAAACCTTTTCAAATGAAAAAGGCTCTAGATGAGTGTCTACCCCTTCAAGAGTTGCACCAAGTTCCTGTTGAGAGGAATCTTGGGCGGTGTCAGCTGGTGGAGTCTGGTGTACCACTGGCTGACTACTGCCAGTGGCCATGTCATGCCTTGGTGAGGCATGGGCAGACTCAGGGGACTCATTTCCCTGAGCAGCCTTTTTGGGCTTTTTGGTATGTGACTTGGTGGGGACTTTGGATTTGGATTTGGAAGTGGAGACTGTGGGTTCCCTATGCTTGGGTTTTAGCTTTCGGGCAGCCTCTTTGAGTGTGAGGTTAGTGTTGTGCCGGGAATATACCTCTAGCAAAACTGCTGGAGCAGAGATCCCCTGACCAACAAGGCCGTTTTGTTTTAATTGTTTTTCAATGATGGCCATTATAAAACGTGGGTAAAGAAGCCATCTTGTGGAAACAGGTTTAGCCGCATGTTTAGTTAATTCTGAAAATAAGATTTGTGAAAAATTAAGTTTTTGTGATTCCAGAATTGAGTAGAGTACCTGCTGCCACCTTGAGGACATCTGGTCCCATGAAGATGATTTTGGAGCTAGACAGATGTTGATCATGTGGAAAATGAGACGTTGAGGATCATCGAAGTGTTTCTTGTAAAGAGTGGAATCACTCAAGTCACCCTGGTATTCGTGACTTGTGAAACAGAGGTCAGTTAGGTTCTTTGGAAATTGAGTGACCAAGTTAGCATCATCTAGTTGAAGAACATCCCGTAGTTCGGCTGGACTGACATGCACATTGTGTCCATTTACTGTTGAGCGAAGGGAGATGACACCAGTGCCGACATTGATAAGCTCAACATTTGTCCAGAATTGATGAATGGATTCAACATGGATTGTTGGATTGATAAGAAACGCTGTTTGGAATTGGGATGCATTCATAAGATCAACGGCTTCATCAAATTTGGACCAGAAAGATGATTTGGTGAGATATGCGACTGAGTTATGACGAGGTTTAAGGTTCATTGTCGCCATGGAAGCAGAGACTTGAGAGGGAAGATAGGTTTTTGAAAAATATTGAAAGTTCTGATGAAGTGGTAATGAAACAACTGAAAAGAGTTTGGATTAAATAGATATTGGAATTTGTGCTTCAGATGTTACAAAGAGAAAACAGCAGTGGTTGAAACATCTGAAGAGTAATTTTACTCATCAGGTGTTGTTGACATTATTTGTGCATCAGCTGTTTTCATCAGTTACTCATCAGACTTTATGAAACATCAGATTTTCTCATCAGATTTTGTGAAAATTTGTCATCAGAACTTGTGAACAAAAGTTGTTCATCAGGCTTTGTGAAATATTTTTGACCTTCAGTACTTTGTCAACCAAAACCCATCAGTACTTTTAACTGATAATATTGGTAAAGGTCAGATGTTTCCTTGAATCAGTACTTCTGATACTTATCAGTACTTACTGAAAATATCAGGAGTTGCAAGGTGATACAAAAATTTGAGTTTTGACAAAGGTGAATATTTTTGTATTTTTGAAAATTTTATCTGGTGGATGGAATTTTATTAGTGTGAAAACCAATTTATTCAAGTTGCAGCATACCAAGCCTTAGAACTAAATTTTGAAAAGTTGAAGTGTCTAAAGGCTTAGTAAAGATATCTGCAAGTTCATCAGCACTAGGAACAAACTTTGGATCAATCAGACCCTTTTCAAAACAATCCCTTATAAAATGATGTCTGATTTCAATGTGTTTGGTCCTAGAGTGCTGAACTGGATTCTTGACAATACAAAGAGCTGAGGCACTATCCATTAACAATGGTGTCTTAGACTCTTTGATGCCATAATCCAAAAGTTGGGTCTGAAGCCAGAGAATTTGGGAAGTGCAGCTTGCAGCAGCAATGTACTCGGCTTCAGCTGTGGAGGTAGCCACAGATGTTTGTTTCTTACTCTGACAAGAAACCAAACAGTTTCCTAGAAACTGACAACCACCAGAAGTTGATTTTCTGGTAAGTTTGCATCCTGCATAGTCACTATCAGAGAAAGCAACCAGCTTGCAGGAATGCCCAGTGGAATACCAAATTCCCAGTGATTGAGTGCCCTGCAAGTATCTAAAAATTCTTTTTACAGCAATCAAGTGAGATTCTTTAGGTGCAGCCTGAAATCTAGCACAAACACATGTAGCAAACATAATGTCTGGTCTAGATGCTGTGAGATACATCAAGGAACCAATCATACATCTATAAAGTGTTTCATCAACTGATTTACCTTTCAAATCTGCATCAAGTTGTGTGGTGCTGCTCATGGGGTTAGAACATTGTTTACAGTTTTGCAAATCAAATTTCTTTAACAACTCTTTTGTATATTTGGACTGGTGAATGAAGATGCCATCAGGACTTTGTTTGATTTGAAGACCCAAGAAAAACTGTAATTCCCCCATGGCACTCATTTCAAAATTCTTTGTCATTAACTCAGTAAAATCAGCACACAACTTTGGATCAGATGAAGCAAAAATTATGTCATCAACATAAATTTGAACAAGGAGCTTATGCTGTCCTACTTTCTTTATGAACAAAGTTTTATCTATGGAGCCTCTAGTGAAATTATTTTGAAGGAGAAAAGTGGATAAAGTGTCATACCAGGCTCTAGGTGCTTGTTTCAGCCCATAAAGAGCTTTATCAAGCTTGTACACCCAATCAGGATGTTTATTGTCCTCAAAACCTGGTGGTTGACACACATACACTTCCTCTTTTATTTTACCATATAAGAAAGCACTTTTGACATCCATTTGAAAAACTTTTAGTTTGTGTAAGGCAGCATATGCTAAAAACAATCTAATTGCTTCCAGTCTGGCTACAGGGGCAAAAGTTTCATCATAATCAATACCTTCTTCCTGAGAGAACCCCTGTACAACCAGTCTGGCCTTGTTCTTAATTATTTGACCATTTTCATCAGTTTTATTCCTAAACACCCATTTAGTGCCTATTGCACACTTACCTTGGGGTAAAGGAACCAGCTCCCAGACTTGTTGTTTCTTGAACTGCAACAGCTCCAACTGCATAGCCTCCACCCAGCCATTGTCTCTGAGTGCTGTGTGATAGTTCTTTGGCTCTTGCTGACTGACAAATAAGGCATAGAGACAAAAATTTGACAATTGGCTTCTTGTTGAAACACCAGCAGAAATGTTACCCAGAACTTGAGATAATGGATGATCTTTCAGTTCTTGATATGGAATAAGATCGGTGCAAGTGTTTGCTGGAGGTCCAGTTGCTGCAGATGTTGATGAAGATCCAGGGAACAGTTCAGCAGGAATTTCAAATGATGTAGAAGATTCCAGAATTTCATCAGCATTTGTATTAGGAGGAACCACTGGAGCAGGAGGAGCATCAGGTTTAGCAGACCTTGGCAGAGAATCACTAAACCTGAACAGGTGAGTACTAACATCATCATCATCATCAGTACTACCTTGTGAGTTTCCCATAGCAGCTGTTGATGTATTATCTGCCAGAATAACAGACTCAGCTGGAGGTTGATATGGAACATATTGCAGTATATCCAAATCAAACATCTCTACAGGGTTTTGTGGGATGGGATCTTTTGGTAATTCATTGAACTTTACATGGAGAGTTTCTTCAACAATCTTGGTTCTGCAATTAAACACTCTGTAAGCTTTGCAAGTTGAAGAATATCCCACAAAATATCCTGCATCCACTTTGGAGTCAAACTTTTTAAGTGGATCTTTGGTATTGAGGATATAGCAAGGACAACCAAAAGCTCTGAAGAAGGAAATCAAAGGGGTCAAAGTATGAAGCACTTCATAAGGTGTTTTCAACCATCTTTGATTCACCAAAACTCTGTTTTGCACATAACAAGCAGTATTGACAGCTTCTGCCCAGAAAGTCAATGGCAAGCCGGAATCAGCAAGCATTGTTCTGGCAGCTTCAATTAAAGTTCTATTTTTCCTTTCAACTACTCACTACTCCATTTTGTTCAGGAGTTCTAGGGATGCTGTACTGCCTCTTGATTCCCTTTGCAGATAAAATTCATCCAGAATATGATTTCTGAACTCTGTTCCATTATCACTCCTTACACACTTGACAGGAAGAGAATATTGTTTCTCAACATACAACACAAAGTGATAATAGACTTAGCAACCTCATCTTTTGAGTGCAAGAAGAAGGTCCAGACAAACCTGGAGTAATCATCCACAACTACTAAGCAATACTTCTTCTTTGCCATACTCATGACCTTCACTGGCCCAAACAAATCCATATGCAACATTTGCAAACAAGCAGTGGATTTGGGATCGCCAATTGAAGGAAAAGATACCTTGTGTTGCTTCCCTTTCAAGCAAGCAGTGCAATGCTCTCACACAACTAAAATCCTTCATTGGAAGACCTCGAACCAAACCATGTTTCACCACCAGTTGATTCATGTTTTTTGAGATTGACATGACCCAACCTTCTGTGCCACAGATTAGATTCCTTGAAAGAGGCCTTAGAAAATAAACAAGGATGACCTTTAACAGAGATTTTCTTTGACAGATCAAAGGCATAAACCTTTCCCACTCTGTTAGCCTTAAGGAGAGTATATTCATCCAAAACTTTGCCAATCAGAGGCAACACTTCAGAAGACAGTATCCTGTAGTCTTGCTTGGTGAAAAGAGAAATGTGACCCTTATCACACATCTGACTAACACTCAGGAGATTATACTTAAGATTCTCTGTACATGATTCACATCATCAAACCTTATCTCACCATTTGACACATATCCTTTGCCTATAATGTAACCCTTAGCATCATTTCCAAATGAAACAAATCCCTTCCTTCCTGTAAAATAGTCATTAAGAAGAGATCTGCTCCCAGTCATATGCATGGATCCTCCACTGTCAACATACCAGATGCTATTTTGGCATGCTGAAGGACCCTGCATACATGAACACACTCAGTTAGACTTTTGGACCCAAACCAGTTTGGTTTTGGGTCTGTTATCACATGAAGAAACAAAAGTAACAGTTTTCATTTGAAGCAACACTTGAATCATTCTTTTCAAAAGATTTAACCTTGGTTTTTGACCTTGGTTTCTCTTCTTATGAATGAAGCAACAGAGGCATCTACTAGGTTGGCTCTTCCTAGCAGATGTTGCAACATCATAACCAATTGATGCTGGTTTTGAGTCTAAGTTTTGATTTCCTTAGAAACATCAATACTTGACTTCAAATTTTTGTGCTTCATTTCCTTAACATCTTTGGGTAATGAAGAAGGTTTCAAGTGCTGTTTCTTTGAATCTGGAAAAACCCCTTTACTTTTCTTGGATTTACTTGACTCATTTCCCTGTGAGGGTTTTCCAGATTTTGAACCTACTGATGATTCTGGTACAAACTTGGAACAAAATTCATTTTTCATCTTGATTATGTTCTTGTTTTTGTGCTTAATTTTATTGAATTTAGATCCTCTTCTGTACCAGCATTCATCAGAAGAATGATTGAACAACCTACAAACTTCACAAGGCACTCTCTTGTGTTTCTCCTTGTGAGTACCTACAAGTACTGAAGACATAGATACTGAATTTTTGTTCTTCAGTACATTTGGTGCTTCAGTATTTGTAGATTGTGTTACAACTACTGATGCTTTGACAACCTCTGAAGAGTTCTTCTTCAGTACTTGTCTATCAATACATTTCTCATCAGCAATTGTACCATTACCAGTTTTTTTTACAACTGCTGATGAGACACTCTGGCTTATCAGAAGCCGTGCATCATTCTCTCCAGTGCCATGCCCATCTGACTCAATCAGTTTTAATTTAATTCATTTGAGACTTTTTCATCAGGATCAATCTCAATTAAAACACTATCCTGACATTTTCATCACCCTGGATGACATTTGTACATCCAATAGAATAAGAATATGTTTCAATATCCACAGTTACAGACTGATTGCATGCACTTACACTCACTTTCATGTTCTTCAATCAGACTTTTCTGAAGATTTGATTGCACTGTCCCTTCAGACTCATCAAGATTTTTTGGTGTATAATCAGCTGACAGTTTGATTCTTCTACTTCACATGACTCACAGTTTTCAACACATCTCGGATAATCCCCTTCAAGTTACTCAATTTTTCACACTCTATTTGTGATTGTAATCATTCACATTTTACATTGTTGTTTTTTCACAACATCTCAACACCAAGACCAACTTTTTCACACTCTCTTGGGTTGCTGCAAGTGTTTGTTTCAGATCATTGTGTTTTACAAGCATGACTTCCACCCTAGCTTTTTCATCACACAACATGACACTTGAGTTTATAAATTTCAGACTCTTTTTCATTCAAAACTTTCTCAAATTCAGTTTTATTCTTAGTCACAGCCTTTTCTAAATCCAACTTCTCATTGATTAATTCAACATTTATTTCTCTAATGGAAGCAAATGCTGAAATACATGATTCTGAACACAACTTAGCTTTTGATTCAGATGATACCTGGATGTTGAAGAAGTTGGACCTGAGGTGTCAGTTGAATCTATAGCCATCAAAGCAAGATTCCCGAATGGGTTGTCTCCACCATGTGGACCAGCTTCAGAGTTCAGCTGCATATTGAAATCAGATAAGTCATCAGGTAAACTACCAATCAATCAGCTACTCCAGGGGTGAAGAAACTCTGATGTTGTTGTTGAGGCTGTTGATTTGTTTGAGATTTGCTAGGTTCAGGAAGAGCAGGTGATTGTGAAGGTATTAGTGCTGGTGTGATTGGGTTGTGGCATATAGAAACACGGATATGGATAAGGCATAGGACTTTGTGGTACAAAATGAGCTGGATAAAATTGTTGTTGACCAGATCCAGAAGATTGTTGTCCTTTGTTTTGTGGGTTATTGCTAGGAAAGGTCACAAAGGGTGCAGAGGAACTAGGTCCAGTGGATTTGCACTCTCTAGCAAAATGACCAAGCCTGTGACACTTGTGGCATCTCAACTTCCCTTTGTCAAAACCAACCTTGGTTTTGCCAGTTAATCCGGGAAATTTTCTTCCAGTTCTTTTGTAGAATTTTTGAGATCTAATGTTGATTAATGCCATCTGACTTAATATATCCATTTCCTCCTCCAGATCATCATCTGGAATTCCCTTCAAATCATCCATCACAAAACACAGATTATCACCATATGTACCTGCATTACCATCAACTCCCACAAAAGCATGTTCAGCACTATTAGTAGAAAAGTCAATATGTTCATCATAAGAACACTCAGACCCAGTATATTCTGACTCTTGACCTATCAATGCAGCATTGCCAGGAATGAAATCATCAGTGAGTTTGCCAGATGAAGACAGTTTTCTCTTCTGTTCTACCTCTCTCTCTCAAAAGTTAAGAGTTTCCCATGGAGTTGGGTGAGAGATAGATTCTCTAGATTTGCATTAGAGCGTAAGACAATAGTATAAGTGTCCCATCTCTCATGCAGTGATCTGAGAAATCTGTTGTTCATCTGACTATTTGTATACTCCTGCTTAACCATTTTCAATTCAGAAATCAAACATGAAAATCGCTCAAATTGTTGAGTCAATGACTCACCTTTTCTATGAGAAAAAGTCTCATACTGTTGAGCAAGGATTTCTCTAGTATTTGCTAAAACCTCATCGGTTCCACCGAATTGTTCTTTCAGTGCAACCCAGAGATCATGAGCAGTATCATGATGCATCAAGCCTGAATAAATCTCATTCGGCAAAGCCATGGCTAGAATACCATGAGCTTTCGCATCAATTTCAAACATTTTATATCCTCATCCGAATACATATCCGATGGTTTCGGAATCATGATTTTAGTTTCAGGATCAGTATCATGGGTTTATACGGACCATGCACTACAGATTTCCAACATCCTGCACTGTTAATTGACAGGTGATGTAGCATTCTACGTTGCCAAATGTTGTACTCACTCCGAACCAGCATCGGAGGCTTGGTTGCGGAGCCTGTGTTGTGCGGATCATTGTTTGGAGTTGTCATGATCTCAGATTCAATCAATATCAACTAAATTCAAATGAATTAACACAAACTTCAACCAATTGATTCAAAACAAATTGATATTGAAAAACAAATCAACAGAAGTTATCAGAAAACTTCAAACTATAACAAGTTCTTACTAATCGGCTAATTCGATCAACCAGAGAACTGAATTGAGCAGTTTCAGAGATCAATTGTTTAATCGATCAATGATTAACCTGCTCTGATACCAATTGTAGGATCAGTTGTTCTCATTTGATCAATATTAGGTATAGCAGCGGAATTCAGAGATGAATTAGCATAGAATTAGCAAGAACACTTTAATCTAATAAAACAGTAACGAACAAGTTGTTATAGAAAGAGAATTCTGCAAAAGGAATAAATCATTCAATGCTCTAACTTCGTGATTAATACAATATGTCAACTGTCCTTATATAGAAACAGTGACGTCTGATGATGTCACATGATGTTTGACACCTAACAGACAAAAGATAACACTGAAATAAACAAAACTACTGAGGATGTTTACAACGACTGAAGACATCCTCTTACAAAGACTGAAGAACTAACTACTGAAAGTAAACTACAACATCTGATGAGTAAAATACTCATCAGACTTTTACAACTACTGAAAGAAAACTACTGAAGACAAAAACAGACATCACAACATCTGAAGACTAACACTTCAGCTGTTGTGAATAACTTCAGATCTTGTAATTCTTCAAAATGACTTTCAGCTGATGTGTTCTTCTTCAGTTGTTGTGTGTGTTGTGAGACTTAAAGGTTTTTCTGATCAGGCTCATTGGTTCTTTTAGTCCAACAGTTCTTGAAGCTGACTAGACAGTTCTTGCATCTCAGACGGTGCTAATCGATACGGTGATTCGCCAATGGGTTTGCTCCATGGACGAGATCAATTCTAAACTCCACTTGTCGGACTGTGGTAGTCCAAGCAAGTCTTCTGGAAATACGTCTGGATATCTCTGATAACTGGAACGTCTCCAACTGCTTTCTTTCAGGTTTCTTTTCCACCACGTGAGCTAGGAACGCATAGTATTTCTTCTTCAAGTACTTCCTCCTTACTTTCCTCGCCTTGATGCACGAACAATCTTCAATCCGCGGCATGGTTTCTCGCCGTAGACTATCATCGTTTCACACCGGACAATAGGGGAATTCGGATAAGTTTCTCAGAGCATACGATTTCATCAGCATTGTTTTTTGGATAACCAATCCATTCCTATCACAACTTCAAAACTTCCGAGAGTCATAGGAATGAGATCGATGGAGAAAAGATGGTCATTTAATCTTAATTCACATCCTGTATTATGGAATCTACAACTATAGTCTTACCATTCGCTACTTCTACAGTATAGGGAGCAGTAAGTGTGGATAGTTGCATATCAAGTAAGAAGCAGTATGAGCAGAGATGAAACTTTTATCAGCACCAGTATCAAATATGATAGAAACATAGTGATCATCAATAAGAAATGTACCCGTGATGACTGCCGGATCCTCCCGTGCTTCGGCAGTTCCGATAACAAAGGCACGAGCAGTAGCAGTAGTGTTGTTGACTTTTGGGCACTGATTCCTGAAATGTCCTTCTGCTCCACAATTATAACAGGCCCTTCCACCTGTAGCAGCAGTGGTAGTGGTAGCAGTAGTTGCAGCAGCAAGATGAGCAGCTCGGCATGTAGCTGCAAGGTGTCCCATACGCCCACACTTGAAACACTTTTTGCAAGGAGTGTTGGGTAGATGATGATACTGGCATTTGGTGCAAAGTGGAAATGTGCCAGTATAAGACTTTCTGGCGTTAGCAGGTTGTGGCATAGCAGTTATAGGTGTGGCATGAGTAGGTGCAGCCGCAGTCAACACTGCAAAGTTCTTGATTGCCTTTTGCTTCTTCTTCTTGTGATGGTGTTGTTCAGGCTTCTTGCCTTCTTCAATCTGTGCTCTCTTGAATCCCTTTCGGGTGAGCACACCAGATTTAACATACTCCTCAGTAAGAGTAGCACCAAGTTGAATTGATGCCTCCAGAGTAGTGGGGTTATTCCCCATAACAGTTCCTCTAACAACCAGAGGTAAACCTTCAATATATTTCTCTATCCGGCGGGATAGAGGAGTAACCAAGTGTGGTACCAGAATTCACAACTCATGAAACGAGTTGTATACTTGGTGTTTTCACCACTGTCTTGCACCAGATTCCACATCTCTACCTCCAGTTTCTTTAGTTCATGACGTGGACAACTTTTCCACAAGCAATTCTTGAAACCGTCCCACGGTAAAGCTAAAGCAACTTCGCGTCCTCTGGTGTTCTTCTCAGAATTCTACCAGGTGAGTGCGCCTTTGTGAAAAGCGCTTGAGGCCATTTTGACCTTCAGGTTCTCAGGACATCCTGTGAAATCAAGAATATCCTCGATGCTCTCTAACCACTGTAGTAGACCCGTAGCTCCTTCAGTACCAGCGTACTTAGGAGGCTTAGCATCATTGAACTGCTTGAAAGTGAAGTTAGCAGTTCCAGTAGTTGTAGCATTTGAGTTATGTGCTGAATCACTAGTACTTCCCCGAAGATTCTGGGTAATATCAGTGACCATGCCCGAATGACATCTCTCATGTGTATAGCGATGGCTCGGGCAATCTTGTTGATCTCATCGTCATTACCACTTGTCGAACCCCCAGCATTAGGGTCACGTCGAGGCATTCTACGAATAGAAGCCACAAGCGGGTCAGTAATGAGGAAGAATACAATTGAATTTGCATGATAAAGTTAGTAATATATCCATACTACTAATATTATCATTCATTGTAATATGATCCAGTACACGTATAAGTTATCAACTTATTTGCATACTTATCATGTGAATATGTACGATGTTCCATGATCTCACTCCACCAAACCTACACACTGACACTTTCCCGATATATCGAAAATAGCTTATATATAGGGCTCACTCTCGCTGCCCACCACCGTTTCGATATACCACGATCATGCCCTTGCTAGCATTTGGCAACACGTTTGTACTGATTTGCAAGTGTGTTCCATTGATTAAGAATCTCATGATCTTTGATCAACTTGAACTATGATTGATTCCATGATTGAACTATGATTATGTTATGCGTGCACCTACTAACAAATGTTACATGTAGAACTAAACCATACGTGTGCTCTACATTTTTCTTGTTAAACTATGTTAGTAAGTACTAATGATGTAATCACTTAAGAATTTCACTTAAGGTTTACATTTAAAGAATGTTCGAAACTTGATTGATTCACCATAATGTTTGGTTCATCCAAGTTTGAACTGCACTATGATTTGATTCACCACTGATTGTATCTCCAATGTTTGTATCCCAAATGTTTGACAAATGTTCAATGTTCCCAGTTGCTCCCGAATCCTCACTCCAAATACGAACGCCGGATTCCCCCTAACATACTGAAATAAGCTTATATATAGGGTAAGCTCTCACCGACCACCACTTACCTCAGCAGTCAGCGTTAATCCGTCGTTTATATTTGGGGGCTAAGACTCCAACTGTTGATTGATTATATTGTTTCATGATTGCCTCTTGTCCTATGGATATGATTATGACTGTGTAAA
>SZYD01001581.1:0-47823 GCA_009363875.1 Mikania micrantha | reverse complement strand
TAAACACACAGATTTAAATATCAATCCAAACAGAAGATGCTCTTGAATATGTAAGAGAACCAAATTTAACTTTGTGTTTTATCTAACTACAATATTTATATGTGAAGCATATAGAAGAAAGCCCAATTAGAAAACAATCATTAAATTGACCAATTCGAGAATGAATTGCAAGTATTTATCATCACATACAAAGTAAACGTCACCTATTTGAAGGACAGATATGGTACTTTCACGTGTCAAACAAATGTATTGCAATTTCCAGAGGATACTTAACTCCAAAGGACATTATTGAAGGCTATTGCATTTCCTGCACAAATGTTTCACCAAAGGTCAAAGATAAACACTCAGGTCTTTACGCATTGTTGGAGTTCTTGAAGCAGACACACACATAATATTTGTATCGACATGTTGTTATATCCTACCTACTAAAATATAATGGTGGTTTAAATTGTTACATATCAAGATATTCTTCTCATAATACTTTTCTGATATACAAGGCCTGTCATATAAATCCTGCACAATTATGATAAATGAATGCAAGTGAAGTCCTTAAAACAATAATTTATGATAAAAACCTAAGAATTTGATTGTTTCAATCACAAAAGAACCATGAGGCTAAGGTATAGAGATGCAAAAAACCTTTGATTTGCTTGACCTCCAATCATGCTTATCATGAATTCTGGTTATGAAATAGAAAATGAAATTAAGTGAACATTAAAAGTCTCAAGTGAACAAACCTTTGATTTGCTTGACCTCCAATCATGCAACCAACACATAAAAATAAAACCCCCTAATTAAAACAAATGAAAATGCCTCTTTAGTCTTCTATTCATACAAGAGTCAGAAAGAAGGGCACGATGAGGCTGAGGTATAGAGATGCAAAAAATTTTCATAAGACCAACAATTTAGGGAGAAAGAGACGATTAAACATACCCGAGCAACCTCTTAATTCATAAGCAACCAGTTTCCAAGTCGATTGTGGGAGGAAGAGAGAAACCTTGAAAGAGTTTGCAAGTAGTAGAAGTAAATCGTTGAAGGACAGAGACGATTCATTAGATGAGTTAGGGATTTGAAGAAATATCAACATTAAACACAAGAAGAGAATGAAGTTGGACAGGTGCTGTAGCTTCTGAACGAAAATTTTGAATTTGTCACACGAAAATGGAATTACACAGATAAAGAAGTTTTGAAGGTAGTTCCAAACACTGAAGAATTATGGTTTTCTTCTGAATTCGAATACGTTACACGAAAATAGAAACATAGAGATGAGAAGGTTTAAGTTGTTCCAGACATGAAGAAATTAGGGTTTTCTTCACAACCGTGAAGTTCGTTTGAGAAAACAATCGGGTATAATTCATAGTTATTTGGATGTATTTGGATCCGAAAATGGGTCAATAAGACCATGGGCGGGAAAATGTTTGCCATAGTTGCTAGAATTTTGACACTTGGCAAAACTTGTTAGTCATTTATTAGAGTAGATAGATAGATACATACACATATACATATCCATATATGTATATATACATACACACATACACACACACATATATATAGGGGGCGGTTATTGTACAAAGAAAATTAACGTGAGAAGCGTAGGAAGCCACCAGAATGCGCCACATGTAATCTGGGTAAGGGGTAAAATGGTCCGTGTAAAATTACAGACCGTGCTTAATAAAATTACAGACTGGCTTTAACACTCGTAATCAAGGACCACCGGTATAATCACGGACCAATAATCACGGACCGCATTATATAAATATCACGGACCGTAATTTAACATTCATAATCAAAGACAAATCGTATAAATCACGTACTAGATAATCACGGACCGTGTTATATAAAAATTACGGACCGTCATTTTAAATGCATAATCAATAACAAACTACATAATTACATACCAATAATCACGGACCAAACTTAAAATTACGGACCACATGAAAAAAATCGAAAAAAAACTATAGCAATGTCATACTCAAATTAAAGACAATAAAATTCTCAATTTTATGGTGCAATTTTTTTTTAAAAATAATTAAGTATCTAAAAGTTATTCGATTTTTAAAAAACTGGTGAAACTTGATTACCCACAAAAAAGTCAACTAGAGTAGGTTATTCTTCTTTTGCCCTTTCACCTTTAATTCACGCAAGTTTTTAGGATAAATTAGGGACCACATGATCTTAACCATTGATTAATTTGATCAAATGCTTAGAATCCTTCTTATCCTTCTCACCAAAATAACCCTTTGTATTGGAACCGTATGGTTTGTATCATGTGAAAACCGGATTTTAGAGTGAAATCTCTTAAACTCTATCTGTACCATTAATTTGGAATCTTGAAAACAATGTTTTCATAACCGTACCGGACGTCGAACCGGTCTCCTTACCGGTCAGAGGTCGGACCGGTCGAACCGGATTTAAGAACCGGATGATTTTATATACATTTTATAAATATATATATATATATATATAAAATCAAAAAAAAATACAAAAAATAAAAAACCGGTCCAACCACCGGTCGCCGGTTCAACCGGCCGGTTATCACAAAAACGGTATTGAACGTAGAACCGGACCGTTATACCTTCCGAATCATGGTCCGACCGGCCGGTCCGGGTTTGAAAACATTGCTTGAAAATAAATATATGGTCCACATTAAACCTGAATAAAAATTTAGGTTTGAATAAACAAATGTGGTTTAACATGGACCGGATATTTATTTTCAAAATTCCAAATAAACGGCTCAGATAAGGTTTAAGGGTTTCTCTTTAAGATCGGGTTTTCACATGATACAATCCCTATACATACATACATACATACATATATATATATATATATAGAGTATATGATTAGGCTAAAAAGAAGAAAAACCTTAAAAAGTGTAGGAAGAGATTTTGGGCCATTAATTTTTAAGATGAATGAATGTAATTATGCCACATCAATAGAGAGAATTAAGGGGAAACTTAAATGGCTGGAGGGGTATAATGGGTATTGTGATTATTGTTGACTTTTTTAACAACTTATCCTTTTTTATAAACGTTTTTATATGATATTATTATTTAAAAAAAATTACACCATAAAATCGAGCATTTTTTATCTTTTCAACAAGCATAATATTGCTATAAAAAACCGGCCTGAATTATTGTATATGAATTTTGCGTTTTATGGTGTTTTAGGATATTCATATGTCTGTACTATAAAAACACCATAAATTGTCCAGTTTAATTTTCATGAATATCTGAACACCATTAAATGCTTACACTATAACTCGGAAAAACACCACAAAACATATGGATACGTCACATAAGAAAAACACCATAAAAGTGTTTATGGTGTTTTTAATGTTCAAAAACACTACAAAATGCCCTATTTTAGTTTCATAAACACCATAAAATAACTCGAAAACACCATAAAACGTGAACAACATAAAACGTAAACATCACAAAACGTAAAGATGCGTCACAAAATTAAATGTTTATAGTGTTTTTAGTGTTCAATATGTTTTTTCGTGAACACCATAAAACTAAGTTTGTAAAACACCATGCTTAAACTTAAATGTTTATAGCGTTTTCCGTGTTCAAAAACACCATAAAATGACTTGTGATGTTTTATGTTCTGTTAGTATTCAAAAACACTATAAAACAACAAAAACGTCATAAAAACACAAGTTTCATGAAAACCTATTATTGGTTTTTTTAATATAACAATATTATATTCGTTTGAAAGGTAAAAAACGATTGATTTTATGGTGTAATTTTTTTTAAAAAAATGTTAATGTATAAAATATTTACAAACATTTAAAAAAAATGGTGGAAGTCGCATGTGAATATCACTCCCCTATGTATGTATGTATGTATGTATGTATGTATGTATGTATGTATGTATGTATGTATGTATGTATGTATGTACTAGGTTAGTAACCCATGTAACACACTGGTTGACATACAGTTAAGATGTAGTTCACGATAATTTATAACTACCTTTAACATAACAACTTATACGTGACACAAAACATCATAAATTAAAATTAAAAGTCACAAGAATTTGTTCATAAGTTTTCAAAAATTTCCTTAAACACAAAGCTTGTTGTTGTACTTATAACTTTTCCAATTTTGTTTAAAATTAGAAGTTTTAATCCATCACTACTTTTCACCCAGTATAATGTAACATACAATTGACCATATGTTAAATACTGGATCTCTTAAATACAATCCATCTTTTGATAGTGATTATTATAATAATCATAATAATTATAATAAATTATGATTTTAAAGACATTAGACATGTTTTGAAATGCTTAGTAATTGGAAACCGTTGTTATTTAAAGTCATTATTAATGTCAATTATACACAATTATAATTAATTTTAGATAAATTAGGGAAGGTATTTAAGTGACCGTTATTATTTAAAGTCATTATTGACTGTGGTTGTGACATTTGTCAAAATGGCATAGGTATTTGAGTGACACGTGGCATTTTAACGATGTGGACAGCCTAGTTAAATGACAGTGGCATTTGAGTTACTCTTTTATTAGGAGTAGTAGATATATATATCTACAAAGGATTGAGAATAAATTATAACGCACTGTTATTGTACTAATCCAAATACCTCTGTCAATATCAAGCTAGATCCTGGATTTTTTTTAAACATCATTGTAACACATGTATGAAACTTTCTTCTTTTATATTTATGTGTAAATTCATTACCGTTTAATAGTTAACATCGTTGTAAGTTTTGGGTCTAAACAGTTATAGTATGTAACAAAAAACTTACAACGATGTTAACTCTTAAACACTGATAACTTTATTATACATATGTTACAATGATGTTGAGAAAAAATCTAGAATTTGGCTTAATCTTGACAAAGGTATTTGGTTTAGTCCAATAACATAAGGTAACACAGGAGCTGTACTTGGATCAGTAGGTTGTTTAAACACGAACAATTAATTCATTTCGTAAACAAGAGACTGATATACCGAAAATTAAGGCAAAGCAATTATTTATTGATTTTCAATGATTACAACCATTAAACGGCTCTTTTCAGAGATGTGTGGAGTCCAGCACCTTAAACTGTTTTAATTCGAACTTTAGTGAGTTTCCAATCATTCAAGGAAGATTACAACAAGAAGATCATCATTCATCATCTATTTACCATTACTTCATTATCTTTTCAAGCTTATATTGTTGTTTTTGAGCTCATGATAGCGAAGCTCTTTGTATCTCTTGATTTAGATGTATTTTAATTAATATTATGGATTATTGGCAATGATTACGTTAATGGTATGATATTTTATGATTCTTCTCCACTAGACTTGTGTATTTGAATGTTTTATTATGTATTCAAGACTTGTGAATGTTTAGTTATGTTATGTCGGAAAGAAACCCAAGTCCTAGTAACCCCGCTAAATGGTGATTCAACATAGATTCTACATCTTGAAACCAATCCAGTGAAATTGGCTGATATTATGACGATACTAGGTAGTATAGTATGAATACTATGCCCAACCTGAAATTTGTGATTGGTAGTAAAACACCGATTCTCTCGCTGAGACATCACAGATTTATTCATTTAATCATAGATTGGTTTATGTTTATGATAATTAATGGCTTTTGGCACCATGCTGAATGGTGAATGAAGTCCTGATTGTGTTTGAAAACTCTTGAATGTACATCCTTATGCTTATGTTTGGATAAACAAATTAATTGTTATGGTTTGTTAAGTGTTGTGTTCATCTTGAATTTGTTGACTTGAATTGCTAGTTACTAATTAGGATAATCTTTTCACGAAAATTATATGTTAAAGAAGTGCATGATTAAAACTTAGCTTAATTGACTTTAGATGTGTTATGTGTTTTTCATATGATCTTTTCAAAGAGTTGTTGGTTTAGTTATTCTTGATTGAAGACTAATCTCTATTTATAAACATTAATTAGCATATTTATGTCACTTGGATTTAATTGCATGATTTTAGGTGGTTAGTTTGAGTTTATCATTCTAACTTTCCAGGATCAAATGATTAGATATTTTAGCAAGAATTTAGTTATTATATCTTGTATCTTTTATGAAATACAGTTAAAAATCATCTATTGTTACGATCGGTTAAATAGTGACAAAGGTTTAGTATTGGTTCTGGTTCTTGTTTTGATTTGTTTTAGGTACACTTGTCTATAATGTTTGGGGTTTATTCTTAACGTGAAATAGTGTTGTGTAAAAATCAATATTATAATGTATATATACAATATATATTCACGCATAGATAAAGTTTAAACGTATAGAGCTTGAAGGATATGACAGCAAATGGTGAGCTCCCTAGTAAACAGACTTTGGACCAGTCCCCTTCAGTTCATGATCGAAATACGATGGCATAGAATTGGTGGTTACCAACTTACCATGACAACAAAGAAGGTGACGAACTCTACTACAAACCAAGAACATATATAAAAATCTGGATATATAGCTCAATAAAAGGAGAGGCAAACATACATACATATGCACTAGATAAATAATGTGAAACTAAAATATAATTGAATTGGAAGTGGAAAACAGGTTGCTTAATATCTGAAAGCAGGTGGAGAGAGATTAAAAATGTTATGAAAATCCTTGGTAATAACCCTTCTTGGGTGATATACATGTTTATCTTGTATTTGTTGAGTGGGAAGTTGCTGGGTGGGAATGGGTTGGGGAGTGACCTCCATTTAATTCAGATTTGGGGTATGGGAGGCTTGGGTTGGTACACTAAGCAACACCGTACTTACACCACCTCTTTGATGAGAGTTGAGAGTAGATGGGAGAAGTAGCGTGACACCTCGCAAATTCCAGGTCATCAATTATATTATTTCAATAATAAAATATATTAATATTACTTACGTGACACTAGAATTAGATAATCTAGTGTGACACGTGGCACAATAGTCCAAACATGAGCAACTGAGCGATAATTCAACGAATTATCGAAAATCGCACACACGTAACTTGATTAACGAACGTTGGTGAGTTAAACAAACAACAATGCAATTGAACAACAATTAAGCTCAATATTAGCCTAAGATAAACTAAACAATGGCTAAAAGTCAAGAAACATCACATAATCGAAAAACTAACTTAAAGAACGAAATTGGGCCATTTGGGCTCTTCCGACAGGCATCGCGATACGCCAAGGACCCAGGTTTGGGCCTTCGCAGCACCCGAAGCTTGGGCGGGCAAATTTGAATTCCTCGAAAATCTTCGTGGTACGCGACGACCGATCATATTCCTTCTTAGCGGTACGCGACGTGTTTCGGGAAACAATCGATTATTATATTCTTGGCGGTATGCCAAGGGACCTTGGAGCAAGCTTGGCGGTACGCGACGAAGCCACTTCTCAGATTCTTTATAAACACTCAACCCATTTCACTTCTGTGCACTTTCACTCGATTTCTCTAGATCAAACACACCTATTACGACTACAATACCTCTGTTAGACCCACAATACACATCCATAAGCCATATTTGGGGATTCTTGAAGACCATTTGAAGCCTTGAAGACCTTAGCTAAAGAAGAGATTGAAGCCATCATCTATCATCATCACCATAAGTTCCAGCCCTCTCCAGAACCTGATAGCCTCTGTTCTAACTTCAATCATGCCACTAAGGTAGTTCTAATGGCTTATTTTACCTTTAAACACACATACAACAATGAATCACACACATGCAAGCTATTAAGGTTACATGCAACACCCAATCCGCCACATACACGAAATTTACCTATTTGGATCTGTGATTTTAATGTTTTTACTACTGATTTGATGATATTGAGACGATCTATGATGATCTTATTGAGATTTGACGATATTACTACGAAATAAGGTTTTCTAGCAACATGCATGCACAATCTATGGTATTTTAGATGATTTTGGATGTTAATGAATGATTGTTGATGATATTTGGGGATATTTACAAGGTCCATTATGATTGTTATGGTCAAGAGATGGTGATTTGGGGTTATTGATGTTTTTAGTAACTTTAAAGTTATACAATGATGTTAGACGATGAAATAGGAACATGCATGTGTGCTAGGATGACAATATATGAATAAAATGATGATTTCAACATGAAAGGTATGTTTAAATGGATACTTGTACTAGAGTGTTAATTATTGATGTGAACATTGGTTTGATTTGATTTAAATATGTAGATTTACAAAGCTTACTAATAATAGTAACTTTATTTGTGTAATTTGCAAAATATGACTATTTAGCATGATTTGTGAATAAACTATGCTTATAACTGATATTTAATGATTTAAATAACAAGTTATATGCTTGATTCACCCGAGACATGCTAAATATAGAAACTTACTATATTTAGAAACTTTAGCATGAAATGTATGCTTATTTGTCTACATGCAATGATGTGCTATGTGATAACGTGATCATTAAGGATTGACGAGCATGATAAGAATAAATAAAAGTGACTTTATGTGAACTTGCTTAAAATAGAAACCTGCCTAAGATGGAAACTTACTATAAATAGTAAGTTATTCCACGAACATAATTTATACGTTTACCCATAATGCACGATACTAAACGCACGTTGAACGAACACTATAACTAAACGAATCACCGACGGGTTGTTGATTTAAAACACGGTCAAACACGACCCACACAACAACTTAGAGATTGTTTGGAAACGAACATGGTCTCGTGAGACCTACACGAACACGAACATAACAAGTGAACACAAACTCACAACACATATACCATATAGGTATCCGTTAGAGACGAATCGCTCACAGTGCACAGATAGCAACAATCGCCAAACTCAGGTGAGTTTACAACCATGCTTTTACTCTTAACTGTTTGTTAAACTTTGGGGTGAGAATACATAACAACTGTTTTTGATATTACTGGTGATGTCTCACAATTCATACTGTTAATGTTACACAACGAGGTGTTATTGGATAGTACTATTGGGTCTGACAAGCCCCGCTCGACGACAACTCTGACTAGCGCTCAGGAAGAGCGTAATAATGACCTAACGCCATTGTTTCTACGATAGACATGGTGTAGGCCTCACAGTCTAGTTCGGTAGTGACTCAACACAAACACTCAAGGCTTTTAGCCTAGCAAGCTTTACATACCAGTATTTATCACACATATTGTTTTACTACTTATCATATAAACCTGTGAACTCACCAACTTTACGTTGGCACATTTTTCGCATGTATTCTCAGGTAATCGTAACGCACAAGGTTAGGAATGCACGTTAGGAAGAACGAATAAGGAGTGTTGCATGCATTTCAACTTCTGAGAAACATTATCATATCATAACATTTGTGTAACTATGTAGTGTCGAAACAATTTACATTCCGCTGCATGACATTATTTTATTTCCGTTGCTTTGACAGTTATTATTCCGCTGCAACATTTTAAACAACTTGATTATTGTTAACAAACTAGTGTACTTTTCAAACTTATATAGAGTCGTTCTATATGACTAGGAGCTTTGATTCTGGTCATGTCACACCCAGCGGACTGACACCGCGTGTGGGAATTTGGGGGTGTGACAGGTAGGGCCTAACAGATTTGCTGGGGGTAACATTCTGTTGGATTGGGTTGTTTATCTTTACAGGTGGCTAATTTCTCTGGTTTCTGCTGGCCCCCTTTTAGGTCTCAACCGGATATGCCATATTTGGGCCCTTAGGGGTTTGCTGCAATGTTGGCCCAGCTGCTGGTGGAATGATTTGGCCAAGGCTCCGATGGTGCTGGTTGGGGGCTGCTGCATTGTTAGCCCAGTTGCTGATGTTGTGATGTTGATCCTGGTGCTGGTGGTGGTGTGGTTGGGGCTGCTGTGGAGTGACCCGAAAGGAGGCTGCTGTAAGATGAATACAGCCTCCCATTATAGCACCTACGATTGGAAAGTTATTTTGGCTTCTATTAGGGCTAATGCCAAGGACTGGTCTAGGAATTGGCCATTTAACGGGCTTGGAAGTAAGAACAATTTTGGAGTTTGATGGTTTGGGTTCCTTGGTATAGTTTAAAGATTTCTCTTGAAGCTATGAGGAACTCTAGGCATCAGAACTTGTGGAAGGCTATTCTCTCTTTTTTTTTTTGTGTGTATGATGTATTGTATCTGTATGGGTTTTAGATGTAATGGGTATTGTATAAACTATAGTATTGACTCCCCGTTTTTGTATAGGTGGGGAGATGTGATTAAATATATCCGGGGCATTTTTTGGGTTCTTAAACTTAGGTTAGGAATGATGTATGTACATACAGGGAATGCCTTCTTTCATATGTAATTCTTTTTGATGATATGATAGTTTTCTGAGCTTTGCCCTTTATCAAAAAAAAAAAAAAGACAAACTAGACTTGAATGTATAAAACAAGTGAAATAAACTCAGGAAATCAAACCTAAAACAAAACATAAATGGTAAAAATACATGATATGGACAACTCTATATTGTGAAAACAAAACAAACAAATAAACAAACTTACCCAGTATATTTCTACTTTTCAGTAGGGTCTTGATGGAAATGGTAACAACCGGTTTTTAATAAATGAATGTATTTGAAATAATCGTTAATTGAACGATTGTGATTGTTGTAATTGAAAATGTGTGAGAATTACGTCATCAATGGCAAGAGCACATGTGATCGTTCTAGAGATCCACGATGATTTAGCAATTTTGGTTATTAAAGGTTGATAGTATGCGAGAAATGATGAACGTGGGCGAAAACCGTGCGCGAAACGAAGTTACGGATTGTCCGGAATCGCGAAACGAAGTTAAAAATTAAAAAAATTGGGAAAAACCCTCTGGGGCGGTACGCCCCACGCCAAGCACTGGGCTGGGGCGGTACGCCTGGCGCCTTAAGTCGGCAAAAATGGGTTAAATGGATCAGATCGCATCTGGAAAGCATTTTCTTTTCTTTTTTCGACTGTTCTTCATTTCTAAACGTACCCACACCAAAAATTAACATCTAAACTCCATTTCAAAGGGTTTTAAACATCCGGATCGCACCCAGGAACGTTTCTGCAAGCCCTGATCGTTGTTTTGTAACTGAATATCCGTTCGATTGGGTAACGATTCGTTTTATCCTACTAGTTTAATATTGTGTGGATTAAATTTAGTTTTGAATGTATTACTATGATTATGGGTATTGATTATTGCTTAGTTGATGATTAGGGATTGTTAGAAACAAAGAACTTGATATTTTGACGGTGAAATCTTCGTTTTGAAGCCGGGATAATGTCCGGTTGTTATGAAACCCATATCATGATGTGATAACTAGTAGGATGGGTAAATTGTGGTTTTGAAAAATATATGGATTATGATCCATGGATTAAACGATGATTATGATAAATTGATGTTAAAAAAATTACTAACAAGTTATGATCATAAATAAAAATTGAATAATAGAAGTGATTAAAGATCGTAACTAATATAATTGAACATCAATTATTTGATGAAATGCCTAAGGGAGGCATGAAACATGATTAATTGTGATGATTGACTAAAACTTGCTAAACATAGTAAGATAAAGTCATTTATGTGATAAATTGACTTTGAGGAAGTCAAATAAGTCAAGTGCGTTGAACTTGATTGTATGTGCTATACGTGTTGAAACTAGTTGTATATGTATTTTGTAACTAGGTGGTGGTAGTGGAAGTCAAACCACTAGTCATAGAGCAGGAAAAGAGCCTGCAGTTGCAAATCCCTTATCTGATCAAGGTAAGTAATCCTATAACTATGACATCACATAATAAACATTGAATTTTGTTGTTGAATAAATTGTATGATAAATATGGTATTGGTAATAGGGGAACGTTGAATAATAAAAGTTCAACAACCTATGATAAATCCAATACCTTGGTGAATGAAAGTGTGGGAACTCTATGATGAAAGTACCGGTGGGTGAACATCATAGTAATTTGATTGATATAATTGTGATTCCACAAATGTGTGGATAGCCAGAGGTGCTGGCAATTGTCTTAGATGGAAGTACCGGTGGGTGAACATCTTAAGACTTGATATAATTATGACTCCACAATGGTGGATAGCTAGAGGTGCTAGCAATTGTCTTAGATGGAAGTACCGGTGGGTGAACATCTTAAAACTTGATATAATTATGACTCCACAATGGTGGATAGCTAGAGGTGCTAGCAATTGTCTTAGATGGAAGTACCGGTGGGTGAACATTTTAAGACTTGAATTAATTATGACTCCACAATGGTGGATAGCTAGAGGTGCTAGCAATTGTCTTAGATGGAAGTACCGGTGGGTGAACATCTTAAGACTTGAAATATTTATGATACCACAAATGTGTGGATAGTCAGAGATGCTGACAAATAACTATGGTGGAAGCACATGAATGTGAACACTATAGTGTAATATTGATTAAACTATTGTAAGCAATAGTTGATAATTGATAATATAATATTATTATATTGTGAGAGTCAATTCGAATAGAAATGACTCAGTTTGAATATTGATTGTGAAAAATGTATTTTTACATTTTATTGTTGAGAAACCATTGGGGTTTACTTACTTAGTTCTTATGAACTAATGTGAAATATTGTGTGATGTTTGTAGGTCAAACATGATGGACACGGCTGTAAGACTCGAGGCAGATCGTGAATCGAACGAACAAACCTAGTTGCAACTTTCTAACTTTTGGGTTAAAACGTACTTATGTAAATAAGTATTGTAAAATGTGTGACACGTTTACGTTTGCGTTAAACTTTGTTTAATATTATTAAATAAAGAGGGTCAAACAAGGTTTTAAAAATAAAAAATTTGCTAGGACCAACTCTGATATTATGGGAAAATGTTAAATAGTAACTGGGGGTTACAGAAATGATATACATAAACCTTACCCCTATTCTAGTTGGGATAAAGAGGCTGCTCCGAAGGAGTCCCCTACTCAAAGTTATCGTTTGAAGTTGATCATCCCAACATTTGTAACGTTCTTTTCACAAAATAAGTAAAATAACGTTAAAATTAGTACAATTTTACTTTGGCCTCTTAAAGGCCGCACATATACATTATATGTGTGCACCGTAGATGAGGAACCTCCGATTTCTTTTTCGACTTTTAACATCTTTTCAATTAAAGCTTTACATTTTCGCATTATAATATATAGCTACATATTTTCTGATAAATAGCTAAGAAAAAGTAAAAAAAGAGGGAAAGAAAGATAAAAGAGAAGATATAGAGAGAAAAATGTCTCATATAAGTTAAAGTCCGGTTTTTTTTTTTTTTTTTTTAACAAATCTCCTCCTCAAAAAACTAGCATGTCTATTCTATTAAATTTTCAATAATAAACTTTGTAAACAAGAATCTAATTTATACCTCACTTTATATATTTAACCTTTAATGAATGTTTTTAATGACCAATACACTTGCTTACTAATTTTAATCTCAGACTACACAATACACTTTTACCATAAATTAAATTATTGACCTCCAATCTAATTCGCATGTACCTTACTAGTCATATAATAACTAATGAATATTTTTATATCTTATATTTGAATTTTTGAAAAATTTGAACAACATATTTGATTTTTTCTTAATGTTTGGTTTCTTTTTGCTTGTTCATGAAGCATTTTAGGTTGTATATAGATTGTACAAAAAGTTGTTTTTTTATATATCTATTTAATTATCTTACTAATTATAGTGTTTAAAATTAAAATGTATGTATGTATGTATGTATGTATGTATGTATGTATGTATGTATGTATGTATGTAAGGGAGGTTCCTTTGAAAACCACCATTTTAGAGAAACTATATAAGAAAACTAATCACATTTTTTTTTCATATTTTCTTTTTTATTTCATATTGTTATAAGGTAAGAAATGTATGAAAAGGAAAAAAATTAAAAACAAAATATGTATTTCATGTTATTACATATATGTAACTTTATGAGTTACATATACGTAATTTCGTGATTTACATATCTTTATTAAAATTTTATTTCTAATTATAACATTTTTAACCTAATAATAAAAAGTTATTAAAAAATATTAAACCAAAATTTGTAAAAATAGTTGGTTTATTACAAAAAACACAAAACTCCAAAATGCGTCTAAAATGCATCTAAAACATTCAAAATAAACCAAAATACGTCCAAACGGACCAAAATGCACCATAATGTGTCCAAGCGGGTCCAAATACATCAAAATACGTCCAAACAAGTCAAAATACGCCCAAATGGGTTAAAATACACCAAAATCTAGTCTACCTTCTCATGGGTCACATTTCAATCTTTTTTATTCTACCTTTTTGTTTCGCCTCCTTTAGTTGTGGGTCTTTGTTGACAAACCCGAAAACTGTTTACTCGTTTTCAATTGGAGCTGAAAAAAGGTTGCCTTTCTTGTATGTTATTTGCCATTGAAGGTGGTTGTTGTTCATCGTACGTATTATTAATCACTGCTTGAAGAAAAAACAAATACCTAACATAGGCGTGTTAAACCAAATTGGCCAACCCTTTTTCCTGCTACAAATTCTTACTTGGTAGATGATTCTTTAGGAATTAAAATAGGGTGTGGCTAAATGTACCCCTCTTTTGAACTTGTCATACCCCCTCTCCTAAAATATTAAATATAAATTTGTTAAAATCAACCCTTTAACTATATAACACAACCAAAATACACCAAATATTATTTTTACTTTAAATTCTACTAAATGTATCCCCTCTTACTTGTTATACCCTATACAAAATATAAAATTAAATTCATCCAAAATCAGATTTAATTGTATGAACCCTAGTTCCTCTTTGTTCAAATTCGATTGAACTAAGGCCCGATTGTTGTTACAAACATAGAGCTTTCATTCCTCGAACAAAAACGAGTGTAATTGTATATGAAACACTTACCTTAGCTAACTAATTCATGTTCGTTGATTGATGAACCGAAGTCGAACCGCCGGGTTCTTACATGCCTTTTTCTTGATTTGTTTGAGATTGTGAATAGTTTTTGTTTACACAGAGAGTTTCGCAGAGGTTAAAGGATTGTTTAGGTTCAATTAATTTTGAGTTTTATGCTCGTTTTAATAGACTTTGAGTTTGAGTTCGACTATGGTTATTTAGGCTTAGATTTCGTATTTATTTGATTTTTAAATGATGAATTGATGATGATAATGATTCCGTGATGTTTGAGTTTTGTAAAAACAGTCCCACACGTTTTTGTTTAAAGGTTTATGGATCTTTTTAGTTAATTAAAAACATAAGGTTTACTTGTATCTATTTAAAAAACTTAAGGAGGGGGTACGACAAGTAAAAAAAATACAAAGGGGGTATATTTAGCATAACCCTTAAAATATTATGTTGACAAACGGTGCAAAACACACAAATAAAATATAAATGGGCCCATGGTCGGTTATGATCAAATGCATATGCACGAAAACAAAATAAACACCGCTATTCACAAATGACCGACGCATGGGTTTTTCCGGTTAAAAATGAAGAAAATTAACCTGGTTTAATGTTTCCGGTTGTCGGAGTGTTTCCGGTCTTGATGCGTTTCCAGTCTCGGTGCGTTTCTGGTTGCAGTTTGTTTTTGGTTGTCGTCTCGGTTCTCAGTGCGTTTCCAATGTCGTCTCGGTGTGTTTACGGTAGCAGTCTTGATGCGTTTCTGGTCTGGAAGATGAAGGTGAAGTTGGCTATGAGTGAAGAAGATGAAGGTGGCTATGGATGAAAAAGATGAAGGTTGATCTAGCACGGGAAGAGCAACCGACGTATGGGTTTTCTAATTAGGTTTTTTAGACGATAAGAATTTATTTTACTTGTTATATAGGTTTCTTCTTTAGGCCACTCGGAGTCATCCCACTTTTTCCCCCACATCAGCATCACATCAGTTTTCTCACTTTTCCCCATTTTGCATGGTGTCGTCCCGTTTTTTCCCACTTTTCCCCACATTTTTTTCCGTACATTTTTTTCCCACTTTTCCAAGGTCAATTGGTTTCTCCCACGCTCGGCCACAAACGGCTTCCCCTCCCCGATTTTCCCCAAGCCGATTCCGGGGGCGCGGTGTTCCCGGCCGGCCCCAGTTCGGTGCAATGCTCCCCGTGGCTTTCCCGAGCTCGACTCCGTGTCCCCTTATAATTAGAACACAAAACAAACTTAAGTTATTTAACTGGAACAAAAAAAAAGTTGAAGTGACTTAATTGAAACAAAATTGAAACTTGCTTATGTTTCTATAACACTTTCCCTAAAAATTAATGTGTTGTTTATAAAAGGTTGCAAAGATCAATGAAGAAGTCAAAAAAAATTTTTGAAGAAAAGTTCAAAAAGTCTATTTAACAAAGGCCAATGGCCAATGAATAAGTTTTAATCTCCCATACTATGAATAAGTTTTAATCTCCTACTCAATTAGTAGGAGAACATTCTATATATATAATAGAGAATATTACATACAACGACCTTATATAAATGACAATATACAATTTAAATACAATTTAATCTAAATATGTCTAATAGCCAAGCCTAACAAATAATGATAGCTTTAGTAAATAGTCGAATGCTCAAAGAGAAAATATAATGGCTTCCTTCTTCATAGTTGAGATTAAAGAAGGTGTCTGAAGCTCTGATGGTGATTAAAAGGTCGAATCCTTAATTTAGAGGACAAAACGAAGTCGAAGTCGAATCAGTACTTACAAATGAAGAATACAAGGACCTCTTTATATTTATGTATACTAATAAATAATAATAATTGTAGACACTTGCAATCAGATTGTAACGACCGGTTTTCAATTATCGATCACGTTTGAAATAATCATTAATAAAATGATTGTGATTGTTACAAATAGAAAATATGCGAGAAATGATAAACGTAGGCAAAAACGGTGCGCGAAACGGAGTTACGGATTGTCCGGAATCGCGAAGTAAAGAAATTATGTTTTGGAATGCTTCGCGGTACGCGAAGACGTTTTTGAGTTCCTCTTCGCGATACGCGAAGGACCAAAAGAATTGAGAGCTCCGGATTTCTTCGCGGTACGCGAAGAGATCTTTAGCCCTCCTTCGCGGTACGCGACGGATGAGGCGGTTCAGCAGATTCTTGATTTTTATCAGATTTTCATGAAGAAAATTTATTTTCTTCTTCTCGAACCTGTGCACCATAAACACACACATAAACGAAAAATTAGCATTTGATCTTCATTTTGAAGCTATCGGATCATCCAGATCGAATCAGGAATTGTTTCTGCAAGTTCTGATCGTCGTATTTCAACCAGAAATCCGTCGAAAGGGTAACGATTCGTATTATCCTATTTATTTTGATAATATACAGATTAAATTGAGTTGTGAGCATTATATGATGATTTGGGATGATTAGAAAGGAAGAACTAGATGTTTTAACGGTGAAATCTTGATTTTGATCCGTTATGATGGCCGATTGGTGTGAAATTCATATTATTGAATATGATAATCAGTGGGGTGATTTAATCATGGTTATAATGATTTTAGATCATTCTTTGGAATGATAGATCCAGTTAAGTGTTGATTAAATGTTGAAATTTGAACGTTAATGATTTTAGCATGATATGCTAATTATAGGTGATAACTTGACTTCTAAATGCCACATACTAATAAATAAGATTCAAATGAGTTTGAATCAATATGTATGGGTGTTAGGTGAATTGAAACTGGTTGTATACGTGTGAGTTACAACCGGATGTTGATAAAGGAAGTCAAGCAACGGATTTTAAAATATGAAGTTGTGATAAGTTAAATATGAATAAGAACATGTGTAGATTAGTTTCTACACATGAGTTGTTTGATAAAAAGCCTCAATGAGCTTTTGATTGAATATGAAAAGTAAAACAGGTCAAATGAATTATATTATATAAATAACACAAGTTGTGTGTTCATGTTGTTAAATCCTGTTATATGTGAATATATAATAGGAAGAGGAAGTGAATCTAGTTCTAGAAGGCCTGGGAAAGAGTTGGAGATTGTTGATAACTCTCCAAAGCGAGGTAAGTTACCTATTTGATTGAACTTGTAGTTAAAGGACTGGGTGAGTCCATACTATAAGTAGTTATGCATTTAGCATATATATATGAATTGTTGAGTTGATTGGAATGATATAAATGAATGTGGTTATTGTTGTTGCATGATTCACAATGTGTGTGAACATGTGGTGATCTACTAATGTGTAGATGTTAAATTGGAAATGTGCATGCTGATTCACAAGGTGTGTGAACATAAGACATGTAATTCCAATGTAATAGATTCACAAGGTGTGTGAACGTGCCGTTATCATTATTGTGGTTATTGTTGCTGCATGATTCACAAGGTGTGTGAACGTGCCGTTATCATTATTGTGGTTATTGTTGCTGCATGAGTCACAAGGTGTGTGAACGTGCCGTTATCATTATTGTGGTTATTGTTGCTGCATGATTCACAAGGTGTGTGAACGTGCCGTTATCATTATTGTGGTTATTGTTGCTGCATGAGTCACAAGGTGTGTGAACGTGCCGTTATCATTATTGTGGTTATTGTTGCTGCATGATTCACAAGGTGTGTGAACGTGCCGCGATCTACGAATGCGTAGATGTTGGGTTGGTAAGGTTATGATTTGGTGTTGACATTTGAAATTCAAGTGTCAAATTTGTGAATTACGATTTTTGTAAAATATGATGCACAATTGGTGTGTTGGGTATTAATATATGTGTTATATTAAATTATAACAATTGTGCATGAATGGGAGATATATTGAGGTTTTGGTTGAAAACGAACCGTTAGTAAATCGTTTTAAATGTGGTTAAATGTTGTTGTCAACATTTTATGTGAAACCTCAGTAGTGTATCCATATGGTGTTATGAAATACACTTGATAAATGATGGGGTAATCTTACTTAGTTCTAACGAACTAATGGTGACTTTAAATGTGGTGTTACAGATACAAAAGAGCAGGGTGGGCGGTGATGGTGATCGGAAATCGAACGTGGAGGCTCGTGTGGTGGTTAAATATATAAATAATCGATCATGTGTGAAGCTTTTGTGTAATAACAATTGGTGGTGTTTGTAAACATACTTAAACTTAAACTTGTTTTTAACAGGTGTGGTAATAGTATGTTTAATAGTTTGTAAAACACAAAAGTCGTTTTTGTTTTAACTGGGACCTAAACATAATTTATTAATTATTGATCTTAAATGTCCAGTGGGGACATGTAAGTGACAGTGGGTGTCACACAGATCATTTTAAACAACTTATTTTTTTGTTCTCCTATTTCTCTCTTATATTAATAACTTATATTTATAAAATTTAGTTAATAATTAAGGATAATGTACTATAACATGTATACTAATTATTATATTATTAGTTATATGAATTTAAAATAAAATTAATTACCAAGCTTTTAAATGAACTTACTTTTTTATTTAACATCTTCTATATAATTCTTTAAATATAATCAAATTCAAATTATATTTCTTAAAATGTTTAAAGATAAAACAATAATGATACTAATTCTTTTTTATTTAATGTGATTAAATGATTTGAAGATAAAAATAAGCTATATTGAAAAATATAATTAATATTTCAAGATATAAGTAATTTAATGAATATATATTAACTACATTACATAAAAATGTTAACATATAGTAGAGAACAAAAATTAAAAGATAATTAATAATTATTATATCAAATTTTTTTAAACATACTTTGATGATTGAAGCTTTTTGGTCATTTTCTTCCCTATAATCATTGTCAAATCATCCCTAATGAGTCCAAACCAGATTTGAAGATCAATTCAACGAGATGAAAGGCTAATTTCTGCGTGGGTTCCTCCGTGTGGAGGATTCTTGTAAGTGGTGACTTAGATTAGTTTGCTATTGTGTTTGAAACTTGCAATCTAAGCATTCGATGCTTTTTTGCTTATCATTTATTCATTTGATTGTAAAGATTGGATTTTTTTTATTTAAAACTTAATTCATTATTTTTCAGTTCCTGAGATTTCTAGCAATTAGAATATATTAGATTGTGATTGGATTTTATAATATGCAATTGAAGTTCATGTGATAATCTTCCATTGTTTTGCAATCGAAGCAACTAGTCCTTGTTCATCACAACCATTTGAATCTTCTAATCATGTCTATATGGTTGTTCCAACTTAGCAACTAATATATGAATCTCACTTTGAATCCAAGTCCCGAGGGAATCACATTTTCATAATTATTTAAAATTCATTGTCGTTAATCGCAATTGTCATTTATATTTAACAAACAAACTTTTTAATAGATTTCCCAATTGTTGATTAGTTAATTAGTGATAATCACAAACGCTTTCCACAATACTCCTCGTGGTTCGCTACCCGATTTACCATATCTAATAAGGTAGCTGAGACTTGAGTTTACTCTTATTTTTTACTAACATTTTGACATCGGTCAGAAATGGAGGGGCCACCTCAAAGTTCAGTTGGCAAATTTGTTGTTCAATTTAAAAATAGCGGTTTCGCCACCCTCGCTTCTGTTCGTAGTGTTAATTTTTCGGCCAAAATGTTATTTATAGTTAAAAATAGTGGTTTCGTCCCATCGCTTCAAAAAAAGTAACATGTATTATGTGTTTCAAAAATCTCTCCCATCTCAAGTCAACCAAGCTTCGTCACTGGTGCCACCCATTTTTTGATTTCTTCAATCGAGACTTTTTGGAACTACATTTTTCCATCCCAGCTACTGTGACTAAATGAAACTGTTAAACGCGGTGGACTCGTGGCATGTTGTTGTAAAAAATGATATTATGATTTTTCTAACAAGCGTGGTAATTTATTATATATCGGTATTCGAAGAAACAAATTACTTATGGGTCAAAAATAGAGACCTTAAAATCATGACAACAATGGTGCTAGCTCTTCTATACACAAAACCCACTAGCCTTACATTAATCCTCCTTTTCTTACCTCATGTCCAATTTTTACTTGCATTAATCTTCCATTATCATATACCAAAACCCAACAGTTGAAAACGTACAATAATCTACTCATTACTAACTATTTGGTTTCAAGGTCTTTCTTCGTACTAGTAAGTAGTTAGTTGGATGAATTATTATAACATTGTGTTTGCTAATAGGTACATCTTGAGGGGAACAACATGCTATAGATATTTCTAGTAAAAAGTTCCCCTTGTTCATTTGAAATACATAATTTAAAAAGAACTGTCACTTGAAAAAATAAAAAATAAAAAGAACAAGAAAGCTCCGGTATTCAATTTCCCTAGTATCCTACGGACCCCCATAAACTAATATTTATTAAAATTAACATATATCACCAGTAAAAGTAAACCCATAAACTAAGAAAAATGAACCATGCGCATAGACTCAGGGTACAAACCCAACCCATTTTAGATCAATATATTATTGGAATAGCACAATGTTATTTCAACACAGTTAAATCTATAGTCACTATACTAAAATTATAATAACCAACATATTTAATTTTTATGCATAAACTACAAAGACCAAACATTCATAATTACAGTTGAAAATTTTTTAATCCAGCAAGTCTTAAAATAAAAAAGATTCATCAAACAAAATTAATAACCGGTTTCAAAGCTTTAAACCTAATCATTAACATCCATGACTCCAACCAACCCCTTAGTCGTAATGTATCTTAATGTATTGATTTCTAGCTTGTAGCTACGTTTTTTATTTTCCTTTTACTTTCATGAACCCGTTCAAAAAAAAAAAAAAAAAAAAAAACATTTTAAAAATAGCCTTCCACGTTCCTGCTTGTAACTTGTTAAAGGTCTTACCACTCAATTTTAAATTCAATTTCAATTTGATTTTATCATCTTTTAAAAGTCAAAGTCAAATGTTGTCGCTTTTGTATTCAATTTGATTTCATCATCTTTACTTTTTTTTTTTTTTTTTTTTCTAATACATGTCAATAGTTTATTTTATTAATTTCTCTTAGGTTACTATTCACTAAATCATTATAATTAATGAGATTGATTGAGATTATAAACACTATATTTGTTTTTCTTTCTTTTTAAATTTATCTGCTCGAGCATTCAATTTCGAGAATGTTTTCAAAATCAGACCGAAGAGTTTTGTATCAACCAGTCATGCCAATGAACTCCTGCAAATCGCACTGGATGAACACATTGAAACTTGTTATTAAAGAAAGATATCCTGTACTTTTAGTTTTGATAAAAGAAAAAAAAAAAAAAAAGATTATAATAGTAAACAAGAAAATAGGAACCATCTAACAGATCCAGTTGCTAGTGGAGTGATTGGGTTGAAAATCAAAAGTAAGGACAAGAAACGTGGTTTGGGGCAACAAACCTTCCACGCAGCACCAGTTCCATGAACGCCACGAATTCTTTACACGACCGGACTTCCGTATCCGCCCTCAAGAAGGGTGGGAAGAACAACCAGAAGCTGCTGCCCATCACCAGACTCAACGTCACCGCACCGGAGACCACCCCCGGCACACGGAATCTGCCCCCCATCGCCTTTTTTACCACCACCTCCGCACCCGACAGCACCCCGTGAATCACGAAGAACCACGTCACTTCCCACGTGGGCTTCAACCGTCCAATGTAGTAGAATATTAACTCGTGCATCAACCCGGATACCACAAATGAAGCTACAACCGCCGGAAACGGAGCCAGGTTCTTGGGCAAAAAACGACCGGAAAGTGATCGGACGGGAATGTAAACCGTAGGGTGTAGTATGGCTTTGACCATTAGATTCCACCTGTTTCCCCAGAAATCCTGCAGAGATGTGGCCAGGTAGGGTTCGTTGAAGTGTGGTTCGAGGTCGAATCCAAGGATGGTTCGAACGGCGTAGGCAACTAGGGCTAAACCTAGGTCTAGGACGACATAGATGTGAAGGCAGAATAAAGCCATTTTGAGGAGAGGATGGAGGGGGTGGCCATAGAGTTTAAGCAGCAGAAGAAAGAGGAAAAACTTGAGGGAGTAGTTGATGATGATGATGGTGTTGGGGGGTTTATGGGAAGATGATGATGATGATTTGGTTTTGGTTTTGGTTTTGGTTTTGATTTTGATGGGCAGAGTGGCCGTGAGTATGAATCTGGAAATTGGGAGGGGTGGATCTGAAGAATAGAGTGGGCCTTTATCGAAGGCAAAGAGGATGAGTTTGAAGGTTGAAAGCCAGGTGATGAAGAAGGATGTGGTGCCGGTGAAATGAACGGAGGTGAGGATGAGGGGGAGGTAGAAGAAGAGGCAGAGAATGGGGAGGAAGGCGCACAGGCGTTTGACTCCGGGTGCCATCAGCCTGCTCATCTGGTGTGACCCCAACAGGGACGCCACCACCGTTGCCCACACAACCACCAGTTTTTTCACCTCTCCCTCCATCTCCATCTCCATCTCTCTCCGATCAAGATCTTTTCCAACTCTGCCACACCACCAGACTTGGATGAAATATCTCACTCATATCATGCATATATTATTTGTATTTATATATACATTTTTTTTAAAATTTTTGTTAATACTAAAATATAAAAAATAATAACAATGTTATTTGTAACTAGGTTTTTTTCATCTCAGGCGTTGCGGCGGGTTATCACATGACACTCTTGATAACGGGTATTATATATCATTTACAGAAACATAAATTACATAGCAAAATTTTTAATCACGAAGTCTATACAATTTTTTCATAAAAACATAAAATCATATAAAATCCACACAAATATGTTACAAAAATAATAGAAAAAAATCACCCATAAAATCTTTTTAACCAGCAACCAATCCGTTGAATTAAAACAAAAACAGAAATATCCAAACAAATTTCTCAAATTTAATAAAAAACAAATTTCTCAAATTTATGCCCTTATTTCTGTTACTAATTTTCAAAGCTAAAAAAAACTTGTGATTCAAGTGATTTATCATTTAATTTTACGACCATGTTTTTTTTCAATATATATATATATAATATTTACTATTCAATATAATATATATATTATTTATTTTTACTGTTTAATATATGTATATATATATATATATATTACTATTTATTTTCATTTAATTATATATATAATAAAATATCAAAAATTATTATTCCTTTTGAGTTGGTTTTTAATTATATAGTATAATTGGTATACTTATTTCCTATTAACTCAACCCCACTTGAAAATATCACAAGAATCTTTCACTATGTGTTAGTGAACTGATTTGATTAAAGGAGAAAAATGAAAGAAAATGGAATGAAAGGAGAAAATTTTTGTGTTTATGAGTTTCATTTAATAAGAGAAAAGAAAGGAAAATTAACGCATGTCGTGTTTCCTAGTTTTATTTAAGGAGAGAAAGAAAGAGAAGTAGAAGGAAAACTAGGCAAAATTACCTTGTTTTCCATTCCTTTCTTCTCCTTTATTTTCTATCATTTTCATTTTTGTCCACTCCTTTAGTAAACTCGATAAATGAGCGTTAAAGAAAGAATAGAAAGGAAATTAAAGGAAAGAAAAATGTTTGAATTCATGAGTTTCGTTTAACAAATGAAGGGAAAGAAAAAGAACATATGTTGTGTTTTCGAGTTTTATTTATATAGAGAAAGAAATATAAATAGAGGTAAAATTAGACAAAATTATTTAGCTCTTATTTTCCTTCGTTTTGAAAGGAAATAATTCCATTATGTTTTATTTTCCTTCGTTAACTTTTTTTTCTTTTTTTAACATTGTTTATTATTACAAAAGTCTAGTCATTTGTGAGTTGTGGCATATGTAAAGGCAGCAAACACCTATTAATTAGGATAAAAATACCAACTTGAGTGTAAAAGAAATTGATGATGGGTGGTGCTAAATATACCCTATTTATATTTTTTTTACTTGTCATACCCCCTTTTTAAACTTTTTAAATATATATGAATAAACCTTGTGGTTTTGTTGTTAACTAAAAAAACCATAAGCTTTCAACAAAAACATGAGGGACACTTTACGTCATTACCACATTCTAGTCCTTCTTCCCCAACCCATGAAACAACCATGGATCCATTATCAGTTTATCACGACTGGTCTCCAAAGTCCAAACCCTACCATTCTAACTCAAATTAACATATAAACATAACCAAGTTCCAAGGTTTATCAATAACAAAGATTAGAGGATCAATACTTATCACGAATTTAAGGCAAATTCGAATCAAACCAATCGTAGAAAGTTGAAGGATAAACTCGAACTCAAAATCGATCTAAACAAGCATAAAAACCAAATTAAATTGACTGAAGAAACAACATCAAAAAAGGCGATGAAAATTGTGCTTTTCGATCAATAGCAATTTGTCTCGGGTTATGTGAAGACCAATGGCCTCAGATCCGTCATGAGTTGTTAGAAGAGCTACTTCAGAATCAAGATCGATACAAGAAAGTGTTTCGTGGTGATTTTAATTTAATCCAACAGTCCTTGGATTTTGAAGGAACATGTTTTGCACCACAAAAGAATGGGTTAATTATGCTTGAATTAGGCGTCTTGATTGCAACCGGTACCGTATCATTGTTCATTTATTGAGAAAATTAGAATCCAGCACTTGCTTTCGTCTTTAGGAAGACCATGAAGAATTTCAAGAGTATCGAGCAGTTACAATTGCACATGTACATGGTTGTCATTATATCAAGGTGCAGCTAGAAGGAGAGTACCCAATGCTGACTATGATAGCACTATTAAAACACTATAAACATTCGTCTGCAGCTGAATGGAAATCATTTTATAAGGAGTGTATAAAAATGTATACTCATCTTCTTTCTCGTTCTTCAGTAGATGTTATAGATGTTTAAAGAATTTATCATAACTATTATTGTTTGTTTCTCATTTGAGTTGCAAAATAGCGTAAATTCATCGATAATAATTCAGTTTTTCAAGTATTACTAGTTACAAAAATTTGTTTGTTAAAGTTAACTTCTATTATTTATTGCAATCTTATGTAATATTTTATGAATGTTTAATTTTTTAAATTGTATAAGGTAGATGAAACATAATCTTGGTTACTAATATTTTTTTTAATCATATTGAACTAGTAAGTGACATTGTAGGAAAAGTCACAAATTATAGCCAAGTTTCATAATTTTTAAATTTATGTTAAACTAAAAAAAACCACGTTTTGGTGCATTTTGGTTGTATTATAAAGTTGAAAGGCTGATTTTGACAAATTTATATTTTATATTTTGGAGAGATGGCATGACAAATAAAAAGGTGTACATTTAGTAGAATTTAAGGTGGAAACAACGTATTAGTGTTGATTTTGACAAATTTATATTTTATATTTTGGGGATGGGGTATGACAAATAAAAGGGGGTACATTTAGTAGAATTTAAGGTGGAAACAACGTATTAGTGCATTTTGGTTGTTTTATAAAGTTGAAGGGCTGAATTTGTCAAAATTTATATTTTATATTTTAAAGAGGGGGTATGACAAGTAATAAGAGGGTACGTTAGATGGAAATAACGCTTGGTACATTTTGGTTGTATTATAAAGCTGAAGAGTTGATTTTGACAAATTTATAATTAATATTTTGAAGAGGGTATGAAAAGTTAGAAGGTGATACCTGATCCTTGATCAATGGTTAAATGAACTGTCGATTGTTGTATATTTGCTTGTGGGAAATTTGGGATTTCACTCAAGTTTTGCACGAATGATGCTAGGTTAGGGTTATGTTTCTTCGGAGTAGTCGCTGTAAGTATCACTTATATTTAACCTGTAGTTTATTGTTCTTCATCAATCTAAAATGGGTGATGCAAACTTCTTGATCTCTTTCGGTCGTCAGTGGATTAGAGTTTCATAAAATTTAAATTTTTTTGTTTTGTTTTGTTTCTGTTATTGTAGGTTTTGGCATGATTCCATGCTTTCCCTTACGTTTACATAAATTTTCATGTTTACATAAATTTTCATGTTTACAGTTTGAATTGTGTGTGGTCTGCATTTATTTAGGGTTTGATTCTGCTTCCTCTTGAAAGGCATCATTAAAGTAATTTCATCTGGATTTTTCTCGTTGTTAATGTTGTATGTTGTTAATTGTTTACAATTACATTCATAGGTCAAATGTCACAACCCACGCCGAGTGCGGAATCCACGGCGCGTGACTATGTGTTCATGTGCCAATGTTGGAGAACAACCCGTGATTACTATGTTTCATAAAATTAAGTTCATTTAAACAAGCATAACATACATATTATACAACAAGTTTATCATAAGATAATTATTATACAATACTATGCTTTTGTTTTCTTTCTAGGTCACAACTAGTTCTGCTGTTGATCCTGACCTAGATTGATTTGTTGTCGTTCCCCGTTACCTGAAACATGTAGATAAAAGAGTCAACTACGAATAGTTGAGTGATAATCATAGGTTTTGTTTATGTAAAATGATTGTTCAAACATGTATTTTCATGATATAGTATCCACAAGTGATCAAGTAGGTACTTTGAAATTGAATCCACCTGGGCATGTAAATCATCAATCCTACTGATAAATGCTAACGTTTAGCTACCCGCTAAACGCCGTGATAATGCTAACGTCTTGCTACCCGCTAGACGCCGTGATAAATGCTAACGTCTAGCTACCCGCTATAACGCTGTGATAATGATACTTGAGTTCCCGCATATGATCATACCAGTACTACCAAGGGCTTGATAACAAGTTAATGATGTTCACATAAGAATGTTCCCAAATAGCCTCCACATAACCAAAGTTCCCAAGTGATACGCTTGTTTTTAATGATTTGATAAATGATTTGTTTGATGATTGTTTATCATGATTTTCCTGATAATACTGATATATGATTTCATGGTAGTTGATAAATGTTTATCATGACGTTCCTCATGATAATGATATAAGATTTCATGGTAGTTGAATAATGTTTATCATGACGTTCCTCATGATAATGATATATAATTCCACGATGATTGATAAAATATGTTTTGAAAAGATATCTACATGTTCCACCTCGAGTTTTGGAAAACAAAACACTGAAAAGGGGACTACGAAACTCACTGTTATATGCGGATGATGATGATCTTGATGTTCAGCTGATAGGAAATCCTATATGGTTCCTATAACAATTTATGACTAACTGAGTTAATCACAACATTTTCAGACTAGTCAAATAGATGTTGATTGTTGATTATTCACTCGATTCCTAGATGAATTTCTGGCTAAGGAATAGTCAACCCTTGTTATTGATCATTCAGGTATCATGAAACATGAGAATGTGATATTAAAATAGGTTTAATAACCATGCTCAATGTACTAATCCAACTGTTATCATAAACAACAGATCGTTATTCCAGTGATTATCTGTATGCTTATCATTAGTTTAAAACACTTGGATGAAACCTAGCATTTCAAGAAATGATCAAGACAATCATAATCATTGTTAAAATCAAATGGTTTAAACCATTTTAATCTATGATATAGTTTCATGAAAACCGAGCATTACAACGGCTCAAAACAAGGATTTAACCGTTTGAGTTCTTCGTTTATGATCAATCCTAGCCATCATCTAGGCAATAATCAACAACCCTAACTATCACACTACGTTCAACACAAGATATAACCAATCAAAATCAAGTTAGAAGGTTAAAAACGAACCGTTACCTAATCTGACGGATTTCTCGGACAGAAATGACGATCAGAACTTGTAGATACGATCCTTGATACGATCCGGACGTTTAGAAGCTTTAAAAATGAAGATTGGATGGTAAAAATGTGATCTGGAGGTGTTTTTGTGCGTGAAAGATCGAGATTAATGAAAAAATCAAGTTATGGACGAAATCTGATCTTAAAACTCGTTTTTCAGCCGCGAGACACCCCGGGCGCATCGCCCCAACTGGGATGCTGAGTTGGGGCGTACCGCGCGGATGCCAGTTCGCAGATATTTTGGTTTTCTTCGTTTCGCGATTCCGGGAGCATACGAACTCCGTTTTGCGCACGGTTTTCGCCTACGTTCACGATTTTTCGAGCTCTTTCCAATGGTTATAATTTCAAGACCTGAAAAATCCAAAATATATGATCTCTTATTTAACGCTATCTTCAACTTAGCGTATCTTGAAATCAAAGCCTCGTTTCGTGATTTCGCTTACACTCATTTTCTTTATTTCCGAGATATTATTTTAACCTGAAAAATTTGAATTGTCACATCAAAACTCAAAACTCCTTTTGTATACATACATACATATACATGCCCGACCATCAATTACGATTGGGTTAAGATTCTTGTTATTATAAAGGCTTTCTTGTTGAGTAACATAAGTTGTTAATTATTTATTTATTTTCATGCAGTGTCTTTAAATTTCTTATTGGTCATTATTATGTAGTAATAAAGGATTTTTTCAATAACTGCTAACCTAAGCGAGTGAAGAGCACAAGGTTTTAAAATATAAAAAAAAAAATAATCTCGGACAAAATGAATTTATCTTTAGTTTCATGCCAAAATTTGAATTCGGGACCTCTTGATCAAAGTTAAATAATTTAAATGATCATTAAACATTAAAAGAAAATAGCATTGCATTATGTATATCTTGACCTTTGTGTGGACGTTCTTAGTTAGCACAGCAGAGCCTGTTACATGTTAAATCAATTTGTAAACATTAATTGATTAAACATAATAAGAAAAATTAGGTGAGATTGTTAAATAAAAGAACCTTCATAGGTGATCTCATGCTTAGGAGTTGTTTTTTGGGTCTGAATATGTTTGTTTCGCAAAAAACACACACATCTAAATGGAAATAAATGTTTGAATGAAGGTCTGAACCATTCAAATATCACAACAGCCACCGTGTCCTCCGTCTGTTCCCGAAATCGATTACACATCTCACTCCTTGTTGTTAATACTTAATAACCTAACTGGAAGTTAGTTGGTTCCCACTACCGCCGGCGATCTGCAGCTCCAAGCCATGAACCATCATCAACTACCACCGCGTGAGAGCTTGGAAGGTCGACAAAGCTGGTCAGCGGTCGCAAAAGGTTGTTGTGGGTGGACGTCTGGAATCGTCCGCCAGAGGACTCGTCGGAGAAGGGAAGTCATCAATTAATCTTCACAGGGAAGGAGCCGGTGTGACCTTTTTTTTCTTTCGCACAAAATCACTATCACTTAATGGTTCATATTTTACCAAACGGTCCCTTATACATGGGTTTGCTATCATAACTATCTTTGCAGGTTGTAAAGTGTATGAGATAGAATCTGAATAGAAAAATAGATGCCATTGTAAAGTCGGAATGAAGATTCTTAACTCCCCACCCCACCCCACCCCACCCCACCACACCACACCACACCACTATCCCCACTAATAAGACCTTTGATTGTCAACAACCTCCTACACATCTATATTCTTCACTTCTGGCAACTGTTCTAAAAACCCAATAACTGTCTACTTAAACCGGTCAGGATTTGAATCCTAGTCATATCAGACGGTCCAGATTTGAGATTGACAGAGGGTACAAAGACTGCTGTCAATAGAATATATAATATTTAGCTATGTTTTACATAAAACTTGTTCATGTTTATTTTTTTTAAACTTGTATAATTAATAATATCAGTTCTTGAGCTGGTTAAAAAAATAAATAAGAAAAACGATTTCCTACATAATTGATTTTTCTTTCTTACACGTTTTACTTTTCAAAATATCTTCTCAAATAAAATTTTGCATGTGTTGCACAGTTGCACTAATCCACTTGGTGAGCTATAATCATGGGAAACTGTTTTTTCGAGGCAGACCCATTCAGTAACTATGCCTGGCAACATGGCCGAATTGGGCCGTGTTGGGTAACGTGTTAGAACGGGTTCGGGTCATGATGAGTGCGTGTCAGAACGAGTTTTAAGGAAAATCAGTTTGGGTCTAAATGGATTGTTCTTAAAAAAAATCAATTTAGTTTAACTTAACATGTGTTGTAAGTAAACAAATAGTCCGTTTGGATAATTTTTAGTTATTTTCTCATCAAATATGTTATTAATCATTCTTAAATGTTTGAATCCATTGCATTTATATAGTTTTTTACTTTTTTGTTTACCCATCTTGACCCGCATTGTGTATAAGTGCTACTCGTCTCAACCCATTCAATATTATGATGTTACCCATTTCAACCCATTATAGTACAATTGTTTACCCAAACCAAACCATATCTTTTGATATGGGTAAAAATTGCCACCTCTAGTAACAACTGACTTGTGTTTTATATGCTATCTATCTGTTAGTAATATAATAATTTTGGACACTAGAAATTTTTGTATCATATTTTTAAGTATCATATTATGTTGATTCTTGTTATGTAAACCTGATTTGAGCAAAAGTTCTAAGGTTTTTGGAAAATGCTTGTGATATATTTATAACAGATTCTAATAACTACATTGTAATCACATAGTTTGATATTCGTGTTGATCATTATTTTTTGATTTTTTTCTGGTTAAATTATAATCTGCAATGTCTTGATTAACGTGTCTTTGTGTTTCAACTCAATTTTGGGGTCGTGAAGATTTAGTTATAACTCATTCTTAATTAACCAGTTTGTTATCTGTGCAAAAGCAAACCCTAATATTTCTTTTCCATTGGATTATTGATTGCTACAGGGGAAGTCTTCTTACTTCAATACAAAGACCTCTTGTTTAGGACACGTGATCTGCTTTAAGCGAATGCTACATATATTTGTTTGTTTGTTGCTGGAAGATTTGTAAGTCCTCATCTTAATTTTTTTACTCATGTTCAAACAAAATCTGTAGTGAAAAATATGTATGTTGTTTTTATGTGGTCATTGTACCAATCTAAAAAACTTGCAGCATTTTCACTTAAAACATAGTATAATAAAATATAAGTACAAGTCATAGAACAATGGAAGTTAAAATCATAACAATGCAATACTCCCCACCGAGATTAATTACATAAGGGGCTAAAATAATTTCATTTTAGAAATGGTACTAAGTCACTGTTAGTGCCAATTTAGCTAGAGGAGGTTGAAATTAAAAATGTGGAGGTGTAGGGTGGCAGTAGCTTTTAAAATAAAAAATGCCACTAATAGTGTGTCTTTATCATTCCCTCTCAGACCCCACTCTAAGTGAGATTTTTACCATGTATGATTGTTGTTGTGATTTGGATGAAAATATCACTTCTAGTGGCGATTTGGGTGAAATCGTCACTACTAGTGGAGTTGGTGGCTATAAAATCGCCTCCAGGAGTGGTATTTTCATCCGAATCATCACTACTGGTAGCATTTTTTATTTTAGAAATTGTTACGCTGACACTCCTACATCCTCTGTTTCAACCTCCTATAGATCACCACTACCAATGTAGTTAACACCATTTCTAAAATGAAATTGTTTTAGTTCCTTTTGTGATTAAATAATTAATATTGACACTATTTTTTTAAGAAAAAAGCAGTGCATATTGAACCGAAAAATTGTTACTTTTCTGTTTTTGAAAAATCATATAAAATCAACCGATAATCAGGTTGGAAAGTATAATATATATACTATTAGAAAGCTTATTGGGTCTATTTTATACAAATTTTTAGGAGAATATATATGGACAATAGGAGCATAAAATCTACATTTGAAAACAATTTAACAAATTGTGTTAAAGCTAAATTTTTGGAATTTAATTGAAGCTGATCGATGGATTTGAAACTTATGATGTTAAGATATGTTTATAAATGTGATATATAGAATTATAAACGTATTTTGAAACCTCAGAATGATTGAAATGGTTTTGGGTATTAAAGACGCGAAACATGGCAATTTGGAGTTGCAGGGGCGTACCATACTCCAGTCTGAGTGTGTCACAGGCTGGTGAAAGTGAAATGTGATATATTGGATTTGTTTTGGGTGTAAAAGGATTTGGTGTCATTTTTCTCAAATTAATTTTGGGTTTTTCTTAAAACAATTGACATTGAAGGTATCAAGATGAAACTAAGAATGAAATTGGTGGAAGATTTTGAGTAAATTAGATTGTTATTATAGATTGTCATGGTCTTGGCTTGGATATCGATCATCTGTTTCTTTTAAATGTTATTGCTTTAATTTCTTCTTTATATATAGGCTGTCCTTTGGTACGTACGTGATCATTTTGTAAAGTGAAAGCGATTGGTTTTGATATACTGTGTGATTTTGTAATTGTATTCACGCAAGATTCTAAATGTATAGTTTGGTTGTGTGTCATGGTTTTGTTTTGTTTTGGTATGGTATTTACATGAACAACCACTCCTTTTTTTTTACTTTTTATTTTTTTAATTCACATTTCATTGATGGCCGCCGCTTTGTTTGAGGTTTGATATCCTATGGATCATGCATGTTTTGTTTTTTGATGTTATTGTCAAAGTCTTAATTATTATGAAAGAATATGATTAAAACCACGATCGACCATACTTGTATCAGTTGAACACTCCGCTACATGAGCAAATCTTGGCTTTTGCATGTGAGTTCACATAAACCTACCACGTTTAAAAGGTAAGGTAAATTATTAAAATATTTTAGGGTGAGTCCCTGATGTAATTTTCTCATTAGTTTGACAACTTGAATGAGTTAAGTGATATTTGTTAGATAAATATTGAAAATCAATGCTTGAATTTCTGTAGTATCTTGTTAAAATAATTTTCTGATTGTATTTATTTGAAACGTCCGTGTTCTATTTTATTTTAAAACAATAAATAATTAAGTGACCCCAGCGGACAATTCTCCGCCTCTCCTGATCAATCAACAAATAAAATAAAAATAATAATAATAATAAGAAACGTAACCCACGTAGTGTCTTGTGAATAAAAGGAGAGATGATTAGCCAGCTGTTTGGTTCGTCTCTTCCAGTCATTGCAAGGCCCACGTACTATATTCGAATTTCATCATCCCATCCCAATATCCCATCCACCACAAGCTCCATTTTAACTTTAATAATAATTAATATATGTATGTATTTAAGAATTAATAAAGGCTTACTATATTTCTATATATATATATTATTATAAGTAAACTAAGTAAGAAACTGATTAGTTTTGTTTTCAGCGGATCTTTGTGATGGATGGCAGCAGCATCTCCTCCCCACTTCTTCCCAGCTTCAGCAGCAGCAGGAGGAGGGGGAACTCAAACCATAATAATAATAATAATAATAATAATTATTATTATTATTTGTCAATGAAAAGCAGCTTGTTCATCTTGTTGGGTCCGGTGTTATGCGCCATAATTATCTGCGGGTGTGTGGGTCAGCTGGAATCCACCAGCCGGAACATGCTGGGGGTGCTTGCTTGGGTGTTCAGCTGGTGGCTCACGGAGGCCCTCCCCATGCCCATAACCTCCATGTCTCCCTTGTTCCTTTTCCCTCTTTTTGGGATAGCCACCGCCGATGATGTGGCACGCTCATACATGGACGATGTCATTTCTCTTGTTCTTGGAAGTTTTATACTTGCTCTTGCTGTTGAGCATTACAACATTCATACAAGACTCGCCTTAAATGTAAGCTACACACTCACTCGATCATTACCCAGCTGCTCATTCTTTTATTTTATTTTATTTTATTTAATTATCATCTAAATTTTTCAAACGACAAATATACTATATCTTTATATATCCATAGATTGTACGAGGAAGATTCAAATACCAAATGATTTTCTCCTTAAAAAAATATAAAAATAATAAGAGTTTAGCATTTGACATCATATGAAATAAGTATATAAAGTCTTTTGTTGACTTTTCAGGTTTTTCTTATATACACTTTTTTAAATGTTTATAATTTTTTTGCATATTATTTCTCAAAAAAAGTATACTAGAAAATGAAACATTTTTTCATCTTTACTATTAGTATAGTATTGATGACTTTGTTTACCCAGTCCCCTTCTTCTTTATGTATATGTAATCTGGTTAAAATCATATGTATTGATACAACTTAAATAAATAAATATCGTACACTTAGTAAAAACAATCATGTTTTTAAAAAACATGTGTATTGTATTGGTTGAATAAACCCATGTCTTACGTATAATATATAAAATATAATTTCATAATAAATTCATTTGGTTAATAATATACTAATTATTATCTATATTCATAAATGCAAATTAAATACGTAATTTATATACATAATCAATAATAAGTACTTTTTTTTTTTTTTTAAATTTCTATTCACAAATGTTAATTTTTATTGTATTGTTTTTTATTATTTCCTATACTATGAAATACATTGACAAAAAAAAAAAAAAAAATCATGGAATCGCAGATAACGCTAGCCTTTTGTGGAGATCCCGTAAAGCCACGGCTCCTTCTTTTGGGTATCTGTGGGACAACTGCGTTTGTAAGCATGTGGATGCACAACACCCCCACCACCGTGATGATGATGCCAGTGGCTACTGGAATCCTGCACCGGCTTCCCTCGGACTCAGACAACTTCTGCAAAGCGGTGGTCCTTGGGGTCATATACTCAGCTACGGTAGGTGGTATGAGCACCCTCACGGGGACAGGTGTCAACCTCATACTGGTTGGGATGTGGAAAAGCTATTATCCACAGGCTGACCCTATAAGCTTCAGTAAATGGTTCTTTTTTGGGTTTCCAATGGCCTTGTTGCTTTTTTTTGCATTATGGGCCATACTTTGTCTTTTGTATTGCCCAACATCTGCTTCTCAAACTCTTTCAGCTTATCTGGACAAAGCTCATATAAAGAGGGAGCTTGATTTATTAGGTATGCATGTATGTAATTTTAATTTAATTAATTAATTAATTAGATCCATCCATCCATGGATAAACTAATTTGTTTTATTTAATTAATTAATGTATATGTATATGCATAGGTCCAATGGCTTTTGCTGAAAAGATGGTGCTGGGTGTGTTCTCGGTAAATTTTAAACAATTAATTAAGCTTGTTTAGTTAATAATTAATTAAGTTGTAGGATGGAATTAATTAAATTGATGGTTGTACGTAGACGTTAATCGTTTTATGGATGACGAGAAGCATAACTGAGGATATACCTGGATGGGGAGCCTTATTTAATGATCGTGTTGGAGATGGGACAGTTAGCGTAAGCACGTACATACATTTAGACATATATATATAATAAATTGCATGTATATATATATATATATATATATATGTTAGTTAATTAGTATGTGTTAATTTAATTAGTTGGTTAATGAATGATAGATATGTATGTATAGGTGATGATGTCTAGTTTACTGTTCATAATCCCTAACAAAAAACAAGAAGGAGAGAAGGTAATGGATTGGAACAAATGCAAGAAACTACCATGGAATATCGTCTTGTTACTTGGTGCTGGTCTTGCAATAGCAGAGGGAGTAAGAACAAGCGGTGTGGCGGAGGTTTTATCAAAGGCTCTGGAGTTTCTGGGGGAGACACCATACCTGGCTATTGCACCAGTTGTGTGTGTAATAAGTGGAGTCATGACGGAGCTTATTACATCAAACAATGCCACCACCACCATCCTCATCCCTCTTCTCATCCAAATAGCCAACAATATCCAGGTACACCCGCTCATGCTCATGATTCCTGGAGCCATTGGAGCTCAGTTTGCCTTTTTGCTTCCTACCGCAACCCCTTCAAATGTCATAGGATTCACCACTGGTCATATCCATCTTACTGATATGCTCCGCACCGGTCTCCCTCTTAAAATTGCTGCAACCATAACATTGTCCATTTTAATGCCCACTCTTGGTACCTACCTACCTACTTCTTTCATTTAATTAATTCACTTCCATCTTTATTTATTCATATATATCTTTTTTATTTTATTTTATTTTATTTTATGTATTTGCAGGAGCCCTTGTCTTTACCACCCTCAAAACTGGAACCTGACGCCGATTCAATTCAAATTATCGATCCATGAACTACTTTTCATATGTTTAATTAATTAGTTGTATCTAAAAGCTAGCAGAAGGTAGTGTACGTGTGCATGCATATATGAATCCCCTTTTTTGTAATACTCCATCTCCTTAATTCATCAATACATATATGATATATTAATGCTATACTAATACTAAGCATTACTACGACACACTCACACACCTCTCTTGCTTAGTGACACTATAAACTTCTATCCTATCATAACCAAACCTTAATTTGAAAAAAAAAAAGAAAAGAAGAAAAAAACTTATAATTAATACGTACATATTAAAATTGACATAAAAGTAATTTTATTTAAATCTAAAAGTTTTACTTAAATACAACTTTTAATCATGATGTATAACATTTTAATTAAAGCTAAATTAAAGGTTTATTTTCTAATTCTCTTTTTTTTAACCTTTTAGTTTATCTTACATTATCGTCTTTAAGAAATAAAGTGTGATTTAGCAAGTATAAAAAAACCCTTTTAAATGAAATAAACCACTTATTGACTCTTGACATATTTAACCTTATAACTTATAAGGTTTTTTAGTATAATAAATATATTAAAATGAAATTTAAAGACTTGACTTGAATTTTTTAAGAATCAATACAAAACTATGTAAAAAAACTTTTTAAAACCTTAGTTTTTCTTCTATAGAGATTGTTCAATTTATAATAGTTTTAAAGCCATTTACAAAAACTTAAATATGCAAATTAAGTACGCTTTGCTAAAGAATGACTAGGTGATAGAATGGTATATTCATTTCATCTGTTTTTTCATTAAATCAAATTTTAAAAGAATGACTAGAGAAAAGAATAGTATAATTCATTTCATCAGATGTTTCAATTCATAAAATTTTGATTTTAATTATTAGAAAATAGTTGCAAAGATTAATTAAAAACACACATTGTACGTATTACAAATTATGAAATTTGGTCTGTATTTCTTCAATGGATTAAGATGACCAATAAACAAAATCTATTATCTTTTAACTAACAAAAAATTTTCTTCATGATATACAAGATCGAACTCCATGTTGTATAATTTTTCACTTTTATATGAAGATCGATAACATTTTAAAAAATGGTGGTATTTGTTGTGGTTAGACTATATATGGCCTATGTGTCCTGATCACATACCCATCAGTCCACATAGGCGCCATCTAAACAATTACCAACACCATCACACCTCATCACTTCACGTCATCACCACATGTGTTATAATCACCCTCTCATTTTTCCTCTTTCTTTTTCCTTCACGCCATGATCAAGGTGGTCACGGATTTGCATCCACATGGGTGGTCATGCCCTGTGTGTAGTGGAATTGGTGAATGGTGAGGGCGTGATGGAGGGTGGTCAAGCCCTTCTCACGCCTCACTACACATGCTCTTGTGGCTCAAAACCAAATCTAAACTTAACCGAATCATGCACATTTTTGAAATCATAACATAATTAGTATTATGTTTAGTCCTCATTACAACACGTATGTAGCTTACTAGTGAATTATCCGCGCGTTACGGAAGGAAATTTTGTCACGATTTCTAATATAAGAACGCATACACGATCTTGTGTATCCAAAACACATTACAACAGTTGTCACTCCGACACAAAATCCTAAAGTGTAGCCGTTATAAACGTGTCTATTACACCATAATAAAAAAATGTCGTGCTTAGTTGTAAAATCTAGAATTAATAAACACGAACATAAGACGACTAAGCATGACGGTTACAAATTAATTATTATTTAACAATTACTATTATTAATTAATTTTGAGTGTATCAACCTGCCGTGGTGACACCATCACGAATATCAAAACGTAAACAAAAAAATGGTTGCAACGGTTGTCAGTCCATCCTAAAACAGTTAAATCAAAATGTGTGCAAAAGTTTTGATTGTTGGTTAAATAATTGTTATTGCCTTTTAGACTCATCATGCCGTGGTGAGTGGTGACAGCATCACGAATTTCAAAATGTAAACAAAAAATTGCTTGCAATGGCTGTCAATTCATCTTAAAACAATACATCAAAACGTGTGCAGAAGTTTTGACTATTAGTTAATTAATTATTATTATTGTTTAATTATTATATAACAATTAGTATAAAATAATAAATTATTTAATTATTACTAATATTATATAATAATTATTATTATCCTGCCGTGGTGACAACATCACGAATATCAAAACGTAAACAAAAAAACGGATTGCAACGGCTGTCAATCCATCCTAAAACGATAAATCAAAACAAATGTAGAAGTTTTCCAGGTTAATTAATTATTTTTATTATTTAATTATTATAAAACAATTAGTGTATTAATATTAAATAATAAAATATTTAATTATTACTAATATTATATACTAATTATTATTTCATTCAAAGATTTAAGAATGATTAATAACATATTTGATAAGAAAATCACTAAATTTATCCAAATGGACTATTTGTTTATTTATAACACATCTTTAAGTTAAACTAAATTGATGTTTTTAAGAATAATCCATTTAGACCCGAACTGATTTTGCTTAAAACCTGTTTTGACCCGCACTCATCCTGACCTGAAATGTTCTGACCCGTTACCCAACCTGACCCAACCGCCTATTTTGACAGGCATACTTTCATGCAATTCAATGGAATCATGGAAGCTGTGAATCCGTGATGCTGATGCATCTTTATAACACTCGTATATTAATATGAAAGTGAAAGTAAAAGTAAAAGTTTGGGTAGTTGAATTTGCTAATGTTAGTAACTATGAGCTAAAAGTATAAAAGATATATTTACTCTAATTATACCACTGTAAAAGAAGAATATCTGCCAACATTCCTCTTATGTGTTAAATTTGCTTTCGATACTATTGTTTTTGTTGTGAGCCGTTTGACATACTTAATTCTATCGTTCTTGGTACACATGGCCCCTATTGTGTGAATGTTGCTACAACTTAGGGGCCGTTTGATAGCATCTGAATCATTAAGTGCTGAATGGTTAAGATGTCTGAATAATTAAGAAGATCTGAACCATTAAGTGCTGAACCAGTTAAGGTTGTTTGGTTGAACATCTGAATGAATATGTATAATGACTATTTTACCCTTCTGAATTCTTTTTTTCAATAATAATATAGATAATAAATTCAACCACTCTTATGACTCATCTCTGGTTACAATCTATTTACAGCATATCAACGATCAGCGCATTTATCAAATATTTAATTATTTTACATATTTACATCTTTATAAGCATATCAACGATCATCAATCAACGACGATCAGCGTATCAACGATCAGCCCATTTGAAAACCCTAGATCACTGGGCTTCATCTTGATAATATTCTTGAAAACCAAATCCAGCGGTGGCTGTGTGGAGGCGGTGGAAGGCGGTGGATGTACAGAGATGGGGAGGCGATTTCCGGCGGTCGACAGGTGCAGCACAGTATATTGGTCGCGAGGCAGAGGCAGATGAGGGCGACGGCGGGAATAAGGTGTCGGCCGGTCTGGTGGCGACGGCGGGAAGAGGGGGACGGCCGGAAGGAGCTGGGGAAGGGGTGTCTGGTCGTGAGCAGATGAGGGAAAGAAGATTTAGGTTAAAAAATGAAAAAGGGTAAAGAGGGCTCCTTGTTTAATTTTTTCATTCAGACTTGGTGTGGGATCTGAATGATTCAGACATCCATTCAGATGTAAACTTGAATCATTCAGATTCAGACCTATTCAGATGCTACCAAACAGCCCCTTAGTATACTTGTCGGTCATGGGCTGGAATTAATGGGGCAAGTTTATGCTGTAATTCTAGATACTTACATTCTTGAAATCGTATTTATCTTATGTGTATGCATCAATGCATGTAATAAAAGATAACGTTTGTTTTAAAGATAAAATTACTTATATAAGATAGATCAATAGATGTATGTTTATTGGTTAAAAAAATTAAAATGAAATAATGATAATAATATTACTGTATGTGTGATTAGACGAATTGTTCATCCCTATAGTCACGCTTGTTTTGTTGATATATTGGGTCACATGATTTACCGGCCTAATGTGGCCGTGATACCGGTCGGTAATGGGCGCCTAATAGTAGCGTTTACCATTTTTTTAAAGATGTGTGTTTATTGGTTAAAAAATTAAAATGAAATAATGATAATAATATTATTGTATGTGTGATTAGACGAATTGTTCATCCCTATAGTCACGCTTGTTTTGTTGATATATTGGGTCACGCGATTTACCTGCCTAATGTTGTCCGTGATACCGGTCGGTAATGGGCGCCTAATAGTAGCGTTTACCATTTTTTTTGTTTTGTTGATATAAATGTTATCAACTTAAGTTGATATATACAGGAAGGATGGAAATGAAAAAAAAAGTGTAAATTATAAGTCTGTTTATATTAAAATACCAGGTTAGCACATCGTGTATTACACGGGTTGAATGATAAAATATAATAAACAATCATTAATGAAAATTTAGATGATATAAGATTTTTTAATATAAAATATGGCTAAAATTTTGTATAATTTAATAATTTAAGTAATAAAATAATTATATTATTTCTTTAAACAATAGCTTTTTCAAAGATTGTTTCTTATTTTTTTTTTTAAAATACTATTTTTAAAATTTGTATATTTTATAATAAGTTGGATATTTAAAATGCTTTTTTAAAATTATTATATTTTTAGTGTATTATAAAATATGTTAGTTTAAAAATGTAAAACAAAGTATTTTATATTTAATATTATTATTTCATATAAGGTGTATTTAATAGGAGAGAGACGCGAGAAATCAAAGATGAGATGCTCCAGAATTACGCCATGTGTCCCTAAAAACCTTGATATATTAGAATAGATAGATTTGTTTTAAAACTTTTAATCAATCAATTAAGGAAGGAAAAAAAACTGGTGCATTGAATTTTTTGTAGTTTTAAAATATTTTTACAAAAAAGAAAAAAAAAAGAAGAAGAAAATAAAAATAAAAATAAAAGAGAGGGATTGATTGGATGGAGGAAGTCGAAAGAAATCTGTTGTTGTTATCTTCCAGTCAGTGCAGTCCCAATCCCAATCTGAATCTGAATCTGAAGAGCGATCGGAGATGAAAGGACTGTTCAAGTCAAAACCCAAGACACCGGTTGACCTCGTCCGTCAGACGCGTGATCTTCTCATATTCGCCGACGATAATCGAGAAACCAAACGCGAAGAAAAGGTTAGGTTAGGTTAGGTTAGGGTTTAGTTAGGTCATCTTCTATTCTTTAGTAATTCATGCGATCTTCTTGTTTGGTATATCTGATTTGCCTTCTTAATGCCATTTGTTTTCTATTGCTTTATTGATTGTCAGTTTTCAAGCTTGAGTAAGCTTCTCCGCGAGCTCAAGCAAATTCTGTATGGAAACAGTGAAGCTGAGCCCGTCTCTGAAGCTTGTGCTCAACTCACTCAAGAATTCTTTAAACAAAACACATTCCGCTTACTCATACTTTGTCTCCCAAAACTCAACTTAGAGGCTCGCAAGGATGCAACTCAGATTGTTGCAAACCTGCAACGCCAGCAGGTTCAATCAAGGTTGATCGCATGCGATTATTTGGAGGCAAATATTGATCTAATGGATATCTTGGTATCAGGGTAACACTCAGCTGCTTCAAGACTTGCTCATTTTTTTAGTTACTTGTACATACATACTGAGGTTTTATTGTTTCTTTTAGTTATGAGGATCCAGACATGGCTTTGCATTATGGTGCAATGCTGAGGGAATGTATACGCCATCAAAGTGTTGCTAGGTGAGTCACATAATCTCATTTGTGATATCTATGGTAACACTTTCGCTCATACTTGGAGGAGTGACTCATGTGAGATGGAATTCCATTCAACTCTCCAAAAATTTTGAAAAAGTAGTTTTTCCAACATTTACTTTTATACACTTCAGTGTCAGTGTTAATAACTAATTCTATCTTTCAAAATACATGATTTGTTGCTTTGGAGGCTGAACTTGTCAAATACAGACAAGGATGATGGTTATTTTATTTTTAGGTGCATTGTAATGTTTTGGAGCTCATGGGCATGGTTGTAAAAATCGGCCTAGTTGACCAATTAATTGGTGGTTAATCAGTAGTAGGCAAGGCACTGATTCATATTTTGGTAGTTGGTCGAAACATCAGTAGTAGTCGATCAAAATCGGTCAAAGTCGCTAGTCAGCTCTAGTTGGGGTAATTGGACTAATCGATCAACATGGGAAAAATCGGTCTCAACCAGTACACAAGCCCAAAAAATGGTTGAAGCCCAAAAAACGGGGGTTTTAACAACCTAGCTCCCTTTCTTTCTCATCGTATTACAATCAGGAATCAACGAGTTGCAACCTTGATAGAATCGACACTCTAATCAGTAACCTGCGCGATAAACGTCTGATTGCAGCGGCTGGAGAAGAAGGCGGGGTGCATGTGTTGCCCAGCAAGGAAGGAAGAAGAAGCTGGACAAAGAAGAAACGGAAATAATGGGCCTTTTATTGGGTTTTAAACAAATGTGCTTTTTTATAGAAAGGAAAAAAATAAAATATATATTAATTAACCTATAAGTTATCAATTAATTGGTTAAAGTCTTTAAATATTTGAAAAATTATGTATAAATTTTGTATATGTGTATATAATTTTGAAAAATTACATATAAAATCTTAATCTGATTAATCCCTAGTCACTACCTCACCGCCCGCGACCCAACTAGTGCCTAGCGAGTTTTACAACCATTGTCATGAGTTCTAATCCCCCCTCCGCCTTTCCTTAGCTTAAAGAAATGGAAACAATATTTCTTTGTGGTATGTGTGATTATTTCCAAAACTTTCATGCCTGTTTTTGATTTCTCTTAATTTGGTTTTCAGGTATGTATTGGAGTCAGAGCATATGAAGAAGTTCTTCGATTATATTCAACTTCCGAATTTTGATATTGCTGCTGATGCAGCAGCAACATTTAAGGTTTAGTGCACTTAGGAATCAATCATTGTTATACTATTTGTGTCCGATTTATCATATTCTAGATAATCAATTTACTTCGCTAGATAGTGTAATTTGTAAATTAAAGTAGATGGATTTTTTGTTAGAAGCTAGCCTTTGATCTATTTTAGTAAAAGAAAATAGTTGAATTTTTGTTTTCATGGACACAATATTTTTGGAATGAAAATGTTTGTGTTCTAGTGAACCACTGATAATAAAAATCTCTGTTACCGAGCTTACTATGACAACTTTTGGCTAGTTTACTTTTAGCTAACATTTATTAATTCACTCTTTTTCATAGAAATGCAATTCTGTGCTCTGGGTTGCTTGCATTCTATTTGAAGTCATATTATTTAAATGTAGCAGTACAACAAGTTTGATCTTTACATGTTAGCATTTTTGCTGCAGGAACTCTTGACACGGCACAAGTCAACAGTTGCTGAGTTTCTTTCTAAAAACTATGACTGGGTAAGACTCGCACTTGAATTTAATCTACAGATTTGCAATGATGGTTTGATTGTTGATGCTAGTTCTGGTACAGATTGTTTCAAATTAGTATTAGATAGGTAAATCAGATCTAGTTTAACAAATTGTTGGAATGACATGAATGACATTCATATAAAATTCAGGTTTGTCTTGAGATTTTGGATGCCCATGCGACTAGTAAGAATGGGCCCCAAAAATATAACTTATTGGTTCACACTTGTAAAATATAAAAAAGGAAAAAAAAATCCATTCGGCCATCTATAAAACATGTAATTGAAAAGAAGTTTATAATTTTTTATAATTGTTAATTGGCCTACGGCACCTAAGTGAAATAAAAAAAAATGGTTATGTGTTTTGTTAAATGACCTACGGCCCTGAAAAATTAGCAAACAAACCGACAATTTAATGAACAATTTATGAACCGTTTGGCGGAAAATTTGTTATGTTCGTCTTTTTAATAAATAAATGAACATGAACAAGTGATTTTATCTGCAACATGAACAACGGTTGCGTTGGTTCATTTGTGCTCGTGAAAGCTTAGTAATTTGTTTGTTTATGTTCATTTATTAAATGTGTATTATTTTTTTAGATTGTTAATGTTTAGTTTTTTTTTACCTTAACATTTAAATTGGAAACTTATATCTTGTGAAAAACCTAGTCTTTTGAAACTTAAATTTTGAGAATTCTTTTGGGATAATTATAATTATTATTTTGAACTTGTGTTTTTTATTGTTTTGTTTCGTTTTTTGTTATTTTAGATGATTATATATATATGATTTTTATATCTGGCGCTTATCTTTAAATTTATTTGAAGTGATCATGTCTAAGTTTGGGTTTAAGATTGTTGCTTTTTATTTTCTAAATGGTACATGTACATTTGCGTTCATGAACAATTTCTTAATAAATGACTACGAACAAGAATTTTCATTTGGTTATGTGTTTGTGTACAAGTCATTGCCAAATTTATGAACATGAACAAGGCTTCGTTCGGAGCCCTAGGATTACATCAGATGAGATGATGAAATAAAAGAGCATGGCAGGGTGAAATTTGGGATATACATTTTAAATAGTAGGAGATAAGATGGATGGCAATAAGTTTGTGGCATACCACAGAATACACTAGTTGTGATATGATACTTCATCTTGGTATGATAATGGCTTTCTAGGTTAACTGAGCTGGTTTTATGGTTGTAGCTTCTAGTTTCATAGTTTTAACTCTTCCTTGAGCATATGTTTCTCTTGTTAGTTTTTTGCAGAATACAACTCAAAGCTTCTCGAGTCATCCAATTACATAACCAGAAGACAAGCTATCAAGGTGAGGATGTGGATTATAATATTTTAATCAAAAGCATCTAGAATTGTGTGGGTGTTAGTGATAAGAATAATACAAGGTAGGGGCCACCTAAGCCTCCCATTCTACATGTTTATTCTAGAAGGGGCAAAATAGGCATTAGCTATTAATAGTCTGTTATGTTTTAGCTATATAACAGAATAAGGAGTGATAGTGATGCCATTGGTGAGTTTGTTATTGAGGGCTCCTCTGGATTTCAGAGTGAGAGAAAGGTTTTGTACTTGAGAGATTTACTTTCCATTGTAATTGATTTGAGCTACTGTTAATTACAATATCCGATTACATCATTGTTTGTGTGTGTGTATTGTATCAATCTTCATCATTGGTCCGACCTTGCCTTGACCTGCCATTGATCGTCAGTAAGCACCGATGGAGACTCGCACTCAGAATTCACGTTTGGACGCCCACGAGCAACAAATTAAGCAACTCCAATCCGATGTGACGGAGATGAAACAATTGTAAACCACGGATCATGCGGAATCGACAGAATTTCGTAAAATGATGTCCGCATGGATGAAGCAATTCGAGAAACGTCCGGATGATTCTTCTAGTTCAGGTACGGGTCCCAATTCACTGATTCTCATGGTCATTTCTTTCCCCCACCTCCGCCGGATGCGTCTTCACCACCATTTCCATGGGCGGTGAAGAAAATCAAGCTTGCGGAATTTTCCAGGTTCGATCCACAGGGATGGATTAACAAAGCTAACTTGTATTTCGACATTAATCACACTCCCGATGAGCTACGTCTCAAGTTAGCTCAGCTCAGCATGCAAGGGGTGGCACAACACTGGTTTACAGTGGTCACCCAAGTCCATGACTCTCTAACATGGACTGAATTCCAATTGGAATTGTTGCAGCGCTTTAGCGGGTTGGAGATCCACAATCCATATGAGCAACTTGCAACCATTAAGCAAGGGGACTCCATATTGGATTATATCGATGACTTTGAGTATCTGCTTTCTCTAGTTCCACGCCTATCGGAAACACAAACTTTGGGTTATTTTATCGCCGGTCTAAGGGATGATGTTAAAAAATGGGTTCGCCTACATTGGCCTCAAACGCGTTTGGATGCTATTTATTTAGCAAAGGATGTGGAGGCCATGCTGCGACCTTCTGTTTCTTCTGGTCCTCTATCTCGTTTTCGTTACGGGGACTCTGTAGGGGGGCTGGGAAACCCTAATTTGGAACAAACCTTTGGTAGTAAACGTAGTGATTCTAGAATCACTGCTTCGGGTAGTCGTTTCTCATCTCCTGCACTCAAATCAGACCCTCCTTCTAAGTCTTCTTTTATGAGGACTAATTCAGCGGGCCTCACCTCCAATAAGGAGAGGGGTGTGCGATCCTTGTCTCGTACAGAATGGGAAGAGCGACGGAAAAAAAGGCCTATGCTACCGATATGGGCAACTGTATGGCCCGGCTCACCGATGCCCAGAGGGGAAATTAAGGGTCTTACTGTTGGGTGAAGATGAAGATGACAGTGCAAATGGGGACCTGTTAGTATTGGATACCATTTCTTCAGACGCACTGGATGACCCTGTATCTGGCACTTGTATGTCTTTAGTGCTGGTAGGACTTTCAGTCCATCAGGGAGCTCTTAGCACTTTCAAACTAGAAGGCGCAATCCAAGGAATTCCTATTTGTTTGTTGGTAGATAGTGGGCTACCCATAACTTTATTTCTAGCCAACTGGTGTCTACTTTGGACATTCCATCTGAAAACTTTGCAGGTATTCACATCCGCCTAGGAGATGGCCATGTGGTGTTCATTCAAAAGCAATGTGTCAACCTACAAGTTCAGATTGGGTTTTGTAATTTTTCCCTCAATTCCCTAGTTTTCGACACAGGGGACTTGGACCTTATATTGGGTATGGATTGGTTGCAATCCTTAGGGAGGTTACCCACGATTGGAAGAACGCATGGATGAGATTCCGGTATAAGGATACTTCTGTCATACTACAAGGGGTTTCCAATAAACAATCCCAATCGGCTACCCTCCACACTTGGCTGCCGACTGATGACGGGACTTTGTTCTGGGGTTCCACTGAGCCTCACAACACCCTAACTCCACACCCCATGTTCTTTTCAGGAGATTTTGCCGAGATACAACAAAAACAATTAGAACAGCTCTAACATGACTTCCAACACCTATTCCAAACTCCTAAAGGCCTGCCACCTCGAAGGACCCATGACCACCGCATTCCCCTCATCACTGACCAACCTGTAGCAGTGCGCCCTTACCGCTATCCCACATCCAAAAGAATGAGATTGAGCGCCAAGTTCGAGAATTATTGCGGGGGAATGATTCGACATAGTAA